>JAIUZE010002297.1:0-51604 GCA_022085475.1 Heliosperma pusillum | reverse complement strand
TCCATAGGAATTTGGTTTCCTTCTTCAATAACTGAGTCATCGGTCTAGCAAGCTTAGAGAAATCCTTGACAAATCTTCGGTAATAACCAGCTAAACCAAGGAAACTTCGAATCTCTCTAATATCAGTCGGACTCTTCAAATCAACAACGGCCTCAATCTTCGAAGGATCCACCATTACACCTTCTTTAGAAATCACATGCCCAAGAAAGGACACTTTAGTTAACCAGAATTCACACTTAGAAAACTTAGCATACCACTTTTGTCGACGAAGAACACTCAAAATAATCCTCAAGTGAAAAGCATGCTCTTCTTCAGACTTGGAGAAAATAAGAATATCATCAATGAATACCACCACACACTTGTCAAGATACTCACTAAACGTGCGGTTCATTTGATCCATAAAGATAGCAGGAGCATTCGTCAATCCAAATGGCATTACCTTGAACTCATAATGACCATACCTCGTACTAAAAGCGGTCTTTGGAATATCAACAACTCTAACCGGAATTTGATGATAACCGGATCTCAAATCAATCTTTGAAAAAGTAGAAGCACCCTTTAATTGATCAAACAAATCTTCAATTCTTGGTAAAGGATACCTATTCTTGATTGTAATCAGATTCAATTCACGATAATCAATACACAACCTCATAGAACCATCCTTCTTCTTCACAAAAAGAACAGGAGCACCCCAAGGCGAGGCACTTGGTCTAATAAAACCCTTTTCAATCATATCATCCAACTGCTTTCTTAACTCTTTCAATTCAGACGGAGCCATACGATAAGGAGCTTTGGCAATTGGACCAGAACCAGGAACAAGATCAATAGAGAATTCAACATCTCGCTCGGGAGGAATCCCGGGCAAATCTTCGGGGAATACATCAACGAATTCTCGAACAATAGGCACATCTTCAATACTTGGCAAAGAGGTATTTGAAGAAGTCACAACACACAAGAATGCTAGGTGACCTTTTTAACCATACTTACCAATTTCATAGCGGAAATTAAAGACACACCTTTACGAGGATGAGATCCTTTATAGGTTATTCTAACACCTAAAGGACTCTTTAAATAAATCTTTTGATCACGACACTCAAACCTAGCATGATACATTGCTAGCCAATCTATACCTAATATAATATCAAACTCTCCTAGCGGAAACTTAAGGAGATTAGCGGGAAAGATAGAACCCGCAATAGATATAGGTACATTTGGATAAAGGGTAGAACAAGAGATAATATCTCCGGATGGTAAGGATATGGGAGTATCCTCACTAGATGTAGGCTTGATTGATAATTTACTAGCATAGGTTGATGACACAAAAGACATTGAAGCACCGGTATCAAATAAAATAAGACACGGTTGCTTTAAGATTGAGAACATACCCGTAATGATCTCGGGATGAGCCTCGGCTTCAGCACGGCTCATGACAAAGATTGAACCCTTAGGTTTAGGAGGAGGAGGCAACTTTCGATCGGGGCAATCGTCATAACGATGACCACCCTTTTGACAGAAGAAGCACACATATGGTCGGTTGTGACATGCCACACCAGGGTGATGTGGTTGTCTACAACGGTTACATTGACGACCCTGAGGTTGAGCTTGAGGAGTAAAGGGCCTATGAGCCACATTTGATGTAGCTCTAGGAATAAAAGGAGCAGGATTCCTTGTATTGGCATTGAAAGAAGGATTAAACCTCCTCTTGTTAGCATAGGAATTAGAAGGAGACGGAATAAATGGCCTCTTCCCAAAAGCATTCGGCCTAGGAGCATAAGAAGGAGAGGGATTATTCATCAAAGCTTCATCTCTTATAGCCTTCATTGAATTTTCAGCCCACAAAGCATCATCATAAAGATCTCCAAAGGAGGCGGTACCCCTTCTCACTTTACTTTGAAGAACAGCATTTAACTTGTTACGATAATAGAATGCTCGATCTTCATCGTCACGGATAAGCCTCGGAGCGAAATGAGCGAGCTTATTAAACTCCGTAGTAAACTCTTGAACGGATAAGTTACCTTCTTTAAAGTCAATGAACTCTTTAAGCCTTTGCTGTTTAAGCTCTTTAGGATAAAATCTACCCTCCACAAGAGCTTTAAAGCAAGCCCAGTTAAAGTCCTCTTCAAGAACAGCAGTGGCACTTGTGATAGCCCACCAGTTGTCGGCTTCCCTCACCAGAAAGTGCTTTGCGATCCTAACTTTGTCCTCTTCTCGCACTTGGTATAGATCGAACTGCTTCTCCATCTCACGGAACCAATCGGATAACTCCGTAGGATCCGGTTCTCCACCATATGGTATGATTTTGCTCCTTGCAATCTGTCCAGCTACCCATGCATAGCCACCTTGATGGTTTTCTTCCCTTCTAGGGGGAACTTGGTTAGCTTGAGCTAACGCCGCATCTTGCTGATTTTTCAGCACTTGAGTAAGAGCTTCCATCATAACATTCTCAGCTAATCGTGGTCTAACCATCTTCATAAGAAACAAAAACAAATTAAGTTACTCCTATCAATTAGCATAAACAAATAGACTACCAAGTAAAGTCCTTAACTTCTACCCATCTCTCATCTATTATTTCAAGGTCAAGTAGTTTAAGTTTAGGGTTCACGTGTGTGCGTCGGAAGCGATAAAAGCTCTGATACCAACTGTGACAACCCTCGCGAATGCGGAAATAATAAACAAACAAGCATGTGAATTATATTGCGGAAATAGGTAGTTTTTTAAAAACTTTTATACATGCAAGTTAAATAAAACGAGGAGTGTCAAAATATTACAAAAAACAAATGCTAAAATACAAACAAGAGAGAGACGGAGTCTCGCAATGTTAGCAAAGAACAAGTTGGTTTAGCAAAACTAGCTAAAATCGTCTAGTAGGTGAAACTTCCATCCAGGACAAACGCCCGGCTAGCTCCCGCCCCGAACCCAAAATAGTCAAAGCAAAAAACCATCCAATGGCAAGCAACCTGTTTCATTCATGAAAAACATGAACGCCACAATCAGTGGGGAGTAACTCCGGGTTCTCCCAGCCATATCACATTAAACGTACATATAAGGAAATACAGAAGCAAAATCATGCATATATAGATATCCATGTGAGTTACGATAAGAATAGATAGGCAATCATATATATAATGATAAGATCATGTGGAAATCAATTCCATAACCATTATGTTATTCAAAGACTCGAAAAAGACACTCTTAGGCAACCGAATACGCTCACTAGGACTTGCATCTCACCGTTAGCAGTATAAGATTGATAATATTGAGACTCGACAGACAACCCAAGTCAAGTCATGCGATGATCACAACAAATCCAACATATTATCATCCATTCACGAACCAAGACATTGACGGTGTCCAATAATGCAATGACCATGAACAATATCATGAAATCACGCATTCAAAGACGACACAAGATTCAATTTCCCTGAACGCATACACGATTCAATTCATTTCGTATATATGCAGTAATTTCCTCCGGTAGGACGACGATAATAATACGGTCCTAGTCTAAATCTGGCCAGAATCCCGGAATCGCATTTTCCAGTTCGACATGCGATAAACGTTTCGCATCCAAGACTCGGTCAATCATATGACGCCGAGTAGCCCAAATTCGGTAGCAAACATTCACGAAAGAGGCGGAAAAGAGCTCAAGCCTCATAACAAGCGGTACGCTACATGCAAATAACACCACCTCGCAAGTACACAACATTTGACGGCCGGGTCGATCAACGCATAGCGTTCAACTCCCAACAACGTCGTCGTATGCCAACTAACACATGCATTTAAGCAGTAGGATACCTCTCCGTTCCGACATTCCAGCCTTACGAACGGGAAGGTAGCCAAGGGAATGAGAATGCAAAGCACAAGACAAAATAGTGCTCAAACCGTAACATTTGTAAAAACCGACTCAAAGTGGAAACATACCAAAAACCGTCACAAAACATGTGATACAAGCGAGTGAAATATCATATATCCAAAATATCAATATTATAAGTCACTACGTAAAATTATACGTTAAAAGAACCATCTGAATTATTATAACTGAAAACCGTAAACAACATATATAAACAACACTCAGCAGGTGCCAGCCGGTCAGGCTGACCGGCTGCCGGTCCACCGGCTCAGGCCAACTATCATATGAAAAACCAATGTAAAAGGTCAGTGTGTCCCAGCCGGTCAAGTCGACCGGCTGCCGGTCGACCGGCTGAGACCAAAGGCATATTTCAAAATTACGTAAAACCTCAATAATAGACAGCAGGTGCCTCAGCCGGTGGTCTGACCGGCTGCCGGTCGACCGGCTGGGGTCCAATGTACTCGAAAATGCCATTTTTCACTAAGGATCCAATTTCAATTATCATCCAATATTATCATAAATCATCAAAACTCATATGAATTCTCAACATACAACATATATCATCATCAACACAATTACCAAGCTCACTAACCATATTCTAAATACGGTTTCTAGCATAGATAACATGTAAAAGACGTAAATGATACCGAGTAACCCTTCACCGTTACCTTTATGCGTCTTTACTAATCGTCAAGCTCCTCTTCAATAAGGTAATAGTCTTTGTCGGGATCTTGGAGGTCACCACCTACAAATAGATCATAAAAGATGAATAAAATTCATCTTGAGAAAGATGGAAAGATTGAAAAGGGAGAAAGACGGTACTTTTAATATGAATACGGATAGAGGAAGGTAAGGGGAGAAGAATGAGACGAACTTACGCGAATTCTATCAAAGAACGAAAGAGCTATGATGATTCAAAGATCGAAATCAAAGAGGGAGGCAAGGTTTTGAGATTTCTTAAGGAGGAAGTAATTTGGTTTGTGTTTGACTAATGAATTAGGTTAAGGAGGGAGTGTGCGTTGTATAAGGCGAAAGTCAAACAAAAGTCAAACTCGCCTTAAGACGGGATTCTCATGGAATCTCACGGAAATTCCAAATACGAACTCGGAAATTCTAAATTCGACTCGAAACATAAAAATCTTAATTAAAACTTAAAATTACTGAAAAGATTTCGTAAAATATTTCTACTAGAAAAATAGGGTACATTTCCGGGTGTTACAAAGTCTGCTTCCAACATGCACCCAAGATATTACCCAAACTATCACTAAATTGCTTAGACTAGAAAATATAGTGACAAGAAGTAACTAATATTAGGATTATTACTACTCTAGTAATATGAATATTAGTTGTAGTGAGAGTTTTTAGAGAGAGGTTCGAGAAATATCGCAAAACAAGTGAATGATGAAGTAAAGAGAAATGAACAACCAAAGTGCTCTTTTAAAGACACTTTGGCCGGTCACCCTCTCACCAAAAGAGGTGATTTTCCTTCTTTTTTTTATTCACATGCAAATAGTTTGAGTGTGGGTTAGATAATGATAATGATCACGTGTCATAACATGTCATAATCACTTGGTGGAGTGTGGAATTAGTACAATAAAATCACAAATAATTTTCTCCATTCAAAACCGGTGCACATGAGTCCACAATGGACCATTTTGATTTTTGATATTTGTCCCATAAATACTTATTAATCTTATGCCTAATTATCTTGTATAATTAAGTGTTAATGTGATCATACAACACATATATGACACAAATTAATAACCAATATGTACTTAACTTTTAAGTGATATTCTAACATTATATCAATATGTAATGGATCCCACAATGTCTAGTTAATTTATTTTACAACGCTTGTAAATATAATTAACTAATTACCTCTACCTCAAAATATATGTACAACCTCAACTAATTTAGTGGATTAACGATTAATTACTAAATTAAATCTTATTTAATTGTATTAAATAAAGACGTAAAATTTAATCAGTTATTGTATAATTGACTAATAAACTTAACCTCAATGAGGTCTTAAATCAATTTCCAATAAAAAACTCTCGTAATCAAACATATATCAAAAATATATGTAAAGGACTAATGAAAATGTATCGTATAGAAATAATTAGTTTTATGTTTGGGTCTCCTCCTTTAGGTGTGACCGAAAGGTGTCAGTTGATCACCACCGTAATACGACGACAACGTCTAACTCCAACAATATACTAGTCATCCCACGAATATTCCAAAATTTACGTTATTGATATTGATTTACGTTATTGATTTACGTTAATCAACTGACGTGGAGTATCAATATACTAGTCATCCCACGAATATTCCAAAATTTTATTTATTATATAAATGCACTATTGAGGAGGACACTTACTCCAACAATCTCTCACTTGTCTGATACAAGTTGTGCATGTAGCCGCACTATTGCGGAGAACTCTTCTCCAACAATATCTCCCACTTGTCTCGACAAGTTGTGTGCTACCTATTCTCTTGTCTCTTTGTGTCACATCCTTCCCACTCATCGCAACGTCTCCTGCAGGTCACACTTGCGCTTGAAAAATATAAATAGAGTGGTTTCTCGATCTGGGAGAGTAACGTGGGTTGACAATTGATGTTGACCCAACTTACACTGTATAATGCAGATCACCATGACCCAGAAGATGCCCATCGACCTCCTATCACGGCACGACCTAGGACAAAAACCAAGGTCAATCGGAAACTACACCAACTCATGTAAATGATCGCCAGTCTAAAGAATCGACTCATAGGAAAAATATAGAAATTCCTGCCACGACCAAGCTTCAACAATTTTTGATAAGGGATCCTATAAAGGTAACTGCCCGATAGAGTGTTATATAGTCTGCCTATGTAAACGACCAGTCATCTCCATGACCCTACGTCACTGAACTAGCCATCGATCGACTTACAATTTAGTCGCTACGAGACTTCACCTCATATGAATGACTATGGGCAATAGTACTAAATTAACTTTTCATAAAACCAATTCAGATAAAACAGAGTATTGATATTTAGTCAAACTAAAATAAGGCTGTAACACCCGCAAATGTACCCTATTTTTATAGTAAAAATATTTTACGGATACTTTTCAGCGAAATTTAGTTTTAATTTAGAATTTGATTTCCTGTGTCGAAATTAGAATTTCCGAGCTCGTATTTGGATATTACGCGAGATTTCAAGTGAATCCCGTCTTGAGACGTCTTTGACTTTTCTTGACTTTTTCCACTCACTCTCTACTTATTCTAACCCTAACACTAACTTCCTCACAACTCAACTTTTCTTTCTTCCTCACTAAGAAAACCCCAAAAGCTTAACTTCCATTTTTGATCCGTCTTATAATCGTCATAACTCTTTCATTTCTCGCTCAAATTCACGTAAGTTCTTCTTATTCTTCCCCTCTTATCTCCCTCTATCCGTATTGGTAATAAAATTACCGTCTTTCTCGCTTTTCAAATTATCCGTCTTTCTCAAGGTTAATTATATTCATCTTTTATTAACTATTTGTAGGTGGTGACCTTCAAGATCCTGACAAAGACTATTTCTTAATCGAAGAGGACCTTGACGCGGAGTGAAGACGCAATAAGGTAACGGTGAAGGGTTACTCGATATCATTTACGTGTTTTACGTGTTTTCTATGCTAGAAATCGTATTTAGAATATGACTAGTAAGCTTAGAAATTGTGTTGATGATGATACTTGTTGTTTATTGAGAATCAATATGAGAATTGATGATTTATGTTCATAATCGATAATTGTTAAATGTTGATCCTTAGGTGAAATGGTGATTTTCGTGCAATATAGACCCCAGCCGCCCGACCGGCAGCCGGTCAGCCTACCGGCTGGGGCAGTGGCTGTAGATTTCTTGTGTTACATAAATTTTGAAGCATGAAATAGGTCTCGGCCGGCCGACCGGCAGCCGGTCAGCCGACCGGCTGAGACACCTCAACTTTCCTTCTTGTTTTTCTTATATGCTCTTGTTCCCAGCCGGGTAGCCGGTAGCCGGTCCCCTTGACCGGCTGGGACAGACTGATATTTCACTTGGTTTTTCATATGATACTTGGCGTCAGCCGGGTGGCCGGCAGCCGGTCTACCTGACCGGCTGGAACCTGCTGGAAGGTGTTTGTATTTCTTGTTTACGATTTCATTTATAATATTTTCGATGGTTCATTTATCGTATAAATTTACGTAATGACTTTAAATATTAATGTTTCGAATATATGATATTTCATTCGCTTGTATCACATGTTTTGTGACGGTTTTTGGTATGTTCCACTTTGAGTCGGATTTTACAAATGTTACGGTTTGAGCACTATTTTGTTATGTGCTTTGTACTCTCATTCCCTTGGCTACCTCCACGTTCGTAAGGTATATTGTGTATGTTACGTAACATTTTGATGCATGAAATTGATCTCAGCCGGTCACCCCTCTATTTGACTTCAAGTTTTGATATACCCTTGGTCCTAGCCGGGTAGCCGGCAGCCGGTCCACCTGACCGGCTGGGACACACTGTTCTTTCATGTTGGTTTTTCCTATGATATTTGGTACTAGCCGGGTGGCCGGCAGCCGGTCCACCTGACCGGCTGGCACCTGCTAGAGTTTCCTTGAAATTCTTATTTACGTTTTCATTTATAATATTTCCGATGGTTCATTTATCGTATAAATTTACGGAATGACTTTAATTATTAATGTTTTGAATATACGATATTTCATTCGCTTGTATCGCATGTTTTGTGATGGTTTTTGGTATGTCCCACTTTGAGTACTAATTTGCTATCTGCTTTGTACTCTCATTCCCTTGGCTACCTCCACGTTCGTAAGGCTGGAATGTCGGAACGGGGATGTATCCTTACTGCTTAAATGCATGTGTTAGTGGGCATACGACGACGTTATTGGGAGGCGAACGCTTTGCGTTGATTGACCCGGCCGTCAAATGTTGTGTACTTGCGAGGTGGTGTCATTTGCATGTAGCGTACCGCTTGTTATGAGGCTTGTGCTCTTTTCCGCCTCTTTCGTGAATGTCGACCGAATTTGGGGTACTCGACGTCTATGATTGACCGAGTCTTGAATGCGAAACATTTATCGCATGTCGAATCGGAACACGTTTATTCCGAGAGTCTGGCCAGGTTTAGACTAGGACCGGATATTTATATCGTCGTGCTACCAGGAGGAAATTAGTCTACATATACGAAATGTAGCATCGTGTATGAGTTCAGGGCAATGCTTTATCCCGTGGATGCCTTTTAAATCAACTTGACTTGCCATGTACAACAACACGGTGCTATTCGTTTATTTACCGTTAAGAGATGTCGTCTTTGTGTCCGTGTGTTTTGGATGCATGATACCTGATTGATTATTCATGATCATGCAGACTTGGCATGGTTTGTTTGTCGAGTCTCATCTTATCAAATTATACTAACCGGAACGTTGAGTTGTAAAGCCCTATTGAGCGATTCGGTTGCCTAAGAGTGTCTTCCCCGAGTCTTTGTGTAATATGATGGATTCGGATTTTTATTCCATATGCTATTATCATTATATATTGAATTGCCTATCTATTCTTATCGTATTTCACATGTATATCTATATATGCATGCTTCTACTTTTGTATTTCTTTCTATGTACGTTTAATGTGATATGGCTGGGAGAACCCGGAGTTACTCCCCACTGATTGTGGCATTCATGTTTTTCATGGATGAACAGGTTGCTTGATTGGATGGCATTTTGCTTGGTATTTTGGGTTCGGGTGTGAGCTAGCGGGCGTTGTCCCTGGATGATTCACCCCTAGACGTTTCTTAGCTAGTTGCTAAATAACTGTCTTTTGTTGACATTTTGAGAGACTACATCTCTTGTAGTATTTTGTATTTGGTTTGTAATTACTGACATTCCTCGTATTTCTATCTTGCATGTATAAAGGTTTTTAAAATACCGTATTTTCCTCTTTATAAATCACATGCTTGTTATGTTTTATTTCCGCATTGGCGAGGGTTGTCACATGTTTGGTGACGGTTTTTAGTATGTCCCTCTTTGAGTCGGTTTTACCTATGTTTTGATTTAAGCACAAATCGTTGAGTGGTATGAACTCTCATTCCCCGGTCATACTTTATTAACCGTTAGACTTAAATGTCGGAGCGGTGAAGTGTAACCGTGATACCGTTTTACATTTGTTTAGTAGGGATATGACGACGTTGTTAGGAGGCGAACACAATGCGTTGATCGACCCGACTGTCAAATGTTGTATCCTTGCGAGGTGGTGACATTGCATGTAGCGTACTAGCTTGACTTTTGACTATATATCTCTTCCGCCTATTTCGTGTGGTTTAGCCGAATTTGGGGTACTCGACGTCCTTTGTATGATCGAGTCTTGGATGTGGAACGTCATACCACATGTCGAATCGCGAAATGTCTTATCCCGAGAGTCTGGCCAGGTTTAGACTAGCAGCGTATTATTATCGTCGTCCTACCGAGAGGATTAAAGTCTTGTGTGTACAAAACGTCTTATCGTGCACGATTCCGGGAAACTGCAGTGATATTATAGGGGTGTGTATGGATTTGGACCCTTGACTCTTGACTAGCACAGGATATGGATGTCACTCAACTCCCACAGCTTAACACAGGGAATCAAACAACAAACTAGACTAGCTAAGACTCCTTACCACAGCCAAGCACAGGTAATTAGACTTGAACTAAACAACAAGCAAACACCCCACAGTCTAAGCACAGGGATATCTAACTTGCCACAGACTTAGATCAACAACCACAGCCTAGCACAGGATGTTATCTGGCCTGACTTTCAACTAAGGCAAAGCACAAGTTGGAAAGATTTTAGAAATGAGATCAATGCTCAAGTTTTTTCATTCAATTAACAACTGCCTTGTACAAAAGAGCATGGGTCCTTATATAGGCCTCAATACTTGATCTGATACAACCCTAGAGGATCATCTAAGGGCCAAGATTAACTACTAAAAGATGACAAAATACTGGCTACAAATACAGACTGATAATGCAAAAAAAGAAAACAATAAAACAGACAAAATGCAGACTTTTGACAATGACATGCTCCAGGTTCTGTTTGTTGCTTGGTGTTGGCTTGGAGCTTGTGGACGAGGCTCATTAATGCTCCTTGACCTTCTTCTGCAGTAGTTCTAATAGTAGGGAAGACAAGGAAAGACTTTTGGAGATAGTCTTTCAGTGTTTAACTAGAAATGGAAAGATTGCTTTTTGCTTTATGCGTTTTGGTAGGCTGTTTTGATTTGGATTTTTAGGGTAGTTGTGTTGTGTTTTGAAACTGGTTCCCTAGGACTTTTTTGGACCTAGGTGGGTAAGGTTTTAGCTGGGCTTAGTGGTAGCTGGTGGTTCAAAGTGTGGTGGTAGTTATGCCTTTCCCAAGTGGCTCTGGTAGGCTGTTTTTGTGAATTTGTGGTTGGGTGTTGGTGGGCTTGTCTTTGGCTTCCTTTGCTCGTGTCTTGGCTCGTGTCCTGGCTATCATCGACCCTCATTGTGACATAGTCTTGGCTAGCATTCCTCATCTCGAAACTCCCTCCTTGGTTACCCATCCCTTGCCCCCAGATTGACCCCTGGATACCCATGTAGACCTCCCCTTGGTTACCAATGCTTACCCCTTGATCCCCCTTGGTCTGTCCCTTGTCCCCATTGTTGAATTTTGCCCTGCCCTGTACCTTAGCTCCTGCTGCATCCTCCCCTGGTTGAACTGGGCTTGTCCTCAGGCGTGTAGCCTCCTAATCCTCAGAATCCCCATAGTATGGACTGAGATCCTCTACATTGAAAGTGCCATGAACCTCATAGTCTCCTGGTAGATCAACCTTCTATGCATTACGACCAACACTCTCTATGATTTCAAACGGACCATCAGCTCTAGGCATGAGTTTGTTCTTCCTCCTAGCTGGAAACCTCTCATTCCTCAAGTGAATCCACACTAGATCCCCTGGCATAAACTCTTTCTTTGACCTAGGAACCTTGGACTATTTCTTGTACCTCTCATTTGCCCTTTCTATCTGTTTTCTGACTGCCTCATGGAGTTTCACCATCCGCTCAACCCTCCTCTTTGCATCAAAGTTCACCTCCTCCCTTGGTATGTTAGCTAACTCCAGTGGCATGAGTGGATTAATCCCATAGACAACCTCAATTGGGCTGTGACCTGTTGCAGATGAGGGTGCTCTGTTGAAAGCAAACTCAGCATCAGCTAGCTTCAAGTCCCAATCCTTCAAAGACTTGCTGATCAGACACCTCAAGATCCTCCCCAGAGTCTTGTTTGTGACCTCAGTTTGGCCATCAGTCTGAGGGTGGTGAGAAGTACTGAACAAGAGCCTTGTCTTTAAGAGCCTCCATAGTGTTTTCCAAAAGTAACTCATGAACTTGACATCCCTGTCTGAGACTATTGACTTGGGAACCCCATGCAGCCTCACAATCTCCTTCAAATACAGCTCAGCAACACTCTTCAGTCTTCTTGCAAGCCACGAAGTGAGCCATCTTGCTAAACCTGTCAACAACAACCATTACAGAATCCTTACCTCTTTTGTTCTAGGTAGTGCAACAATAAAGTCCATGCTCACATCCTCCCAAGGTTTGCTTGGCACTGGTAGTGAAGTGTATGGTCCAGTCTGAAAAGAGCTCTTGGCTTGTTGACATGTTGAGCACCTCCTGAGGACAACCTGAACATCCCCTATCATCCTTGGCCAATAGAACTGGTCCTGCAGTATATCAAGTGTTTTCTGAACCCCAAAATATCCCCCTAGTCCTCCTGAGTGCACCTCCCTGATGAGTAGATCCCTGTAAGAACCCCTTGGAATGCATAGCTTGTTCCCTTGGAACAGAAACCCTTCCTGCAATATGTACTTGCCCCCTTGAACTCTCCCTCTTTCAGTTTGTGTGATCCATTCTTCAGCAAAGTCAGGGTCCTCCTTGTACAATTCTTTTAGAAACTCAAACCCTAACACCCTTTGCTCCATGACTGTTATTAGAGAGTGCCTTCTTGATAGGGCATCTACCACAACATTCTGCTTCCCCTCCTTATACTTACTAGAGAATGTAAAGGATTGTAGAAACTCTACCCACTTGGCATGCATGTGATTCAGCTTGTGCTGGCCACTGATGTACTTCAATTCCTCATGATATGAGTGCAGAACAAAAGGCTTTGGCTTCAAGTAGTGCCCCCAATGCATGAGTGCTCTGATGATGGCATAGAATTCCTTATCATAAGTAGAGTACTTGAGCTTGGCCCCATTCAATTTTTCACTAAAATAAGCAACTGGGTTTTGTCCTTGTATCAGCACTGCCCCAATGCCAACCCCACTAGCATCACGTTCCACCTCAAACAGCTGATCAAAGTCAGGTAGTTTAAGGATTGGAGTTTCACACATCAACCTCTTGATCCTCTCAAAGGATTGTTGGGCCTCCTCAGCCCACTGGAACTCCCCTTTCTTCAAGCACTCAGTGATTGGTGCTACAACTGAGCTGAAGTTCTTGATGAGCCTCCTATAAAATGAAGCCAACCCATGGAACCCCCTTACCTCAGTGATGGTTTTAGGTGTAGGCCATGTTTGGATAGCTGCAACCTTCTTCTGATCAACTGAGATACCTCTTCCTGACATAATGTACCCTAGAAATGCAACCTCCTCAACCATGAAGGTACACTTCTCTAGCTTTCCATACAGCTTATGTTCTTTCAAGATCCCAAATATTGTTTCAAGATGCCTGAGATGCTCTCCTTTGCTGCTGCTATATACTAGGATGTCATCAAAGTAAACCACAGCAAACCTGCCCAAGCAAGGCCTCAATACTTCTGTCATAAGTCTCATGAAGGTACTTGGTGCATTGGACAGTCCAAATGGCATCACAAGCCATTCATACAGACCATGTTTTGTTTTGAATGCAGTCTTCCATTCATCCCCCTCTCTGAGCCTCACCTGATGGTAACCCTGCCTTAGATCAATCTTGGAAAAGACCTGAGCTTCACTTAGCTCATCAAGCATGTCATCTAGCCTGGGAATGGGGAACCTATACTTAACTGTGATGTTGTTGATTGCTCTGCTGTCAGTGCACATCCTCCAGGTGCCATCCTTCTTAGGCACTAACAGAGCAGGTACAGCACAAGGGCTTAGGGACTCCCTCACAAATCCCTTGCTCATAAGCTCCTCAATCTGCTTCTGCAACTCCTTGGTGGCAGTTGGATCACTTCTGTAGGCTGGCATGTTTGGTAGCATAGAACTTGGGACCAAATCAATGTGGTGCTCAATCCCTCTTAGGGGTGGTAGTCCATCTGGTAATTCTCTTGGAAAGACCTCCTTGTATCTCAAGATCAAAGGCTCAACCTCTGCTGGTAACTTGGAGCCTTCCCCTTCTGTAACTTCCTTAGATAGCAAGATGATCACAGGTTGTTCTTGCTTCATCTCCTTGATCATAGCTGCCTCTGATAAAAACAACACTCCATTGACCTCCTCTGGTACATTAGGACTCCCATAATTCCTCTGGTTGGGTGGTAGAGGTGTCAAGGTTACCTTCTTTCCCTCATGCCTGAAGCTATAGGTGTTATCCCTCCCCTGGTGAGTGGTGTTCCTATCAAACTCCCAAGGCCTCCCTAGTAGTAGGTGACAGGCATCCATTGGTACTACATCACACAACACTTCATCTTGGTATACCTTCCCAATAGAGAATGGGACCAGGCATTGCCTATCAACCCTCACCTCAGCCCCCTTGTTAAGCCATCTCAGTTTGTAGGGGTGTGGATGCTCCTGAGTAACTAGGCTTAGCTTGTTTACTAGGGTGATAGAAGCCACATTGGTACAACTTCCCCCATCAATGATCAAGTTGCAGACCCTCTCTTGAATGGTGCATCTGCTCCTGAATATCAAGGACCTCTGGTCATCTTCCAAAGGAGTATGTTGAGAGTGCATAACCCTCCATAGGACCAAGTGATGGCCTGTGTCAGGATGAGCCATGACCAAGTCCTACATTGGTTCCTCCTCAGCTGTCACTTCCTCTAACACCATACTGTCATCAACCTCATACTCAACTAATCCCTCCTTCTCCCACTGTTCTACCTCCATAAGTGTCATGGTTCTCTTAGGAGGACAATCCTTCCTAAAGTGGCCATAACCTTGCCACTGGAAACATCTGATCTTGTTCTCAGTTGGGGGAAGGTTAGGTTTGGAGTTCACAACTCCCTTTCCCTTGTCTGTGGTTGATTGGATGGTAGTCTTAGGGGTCTCTCCCATCCTAATACCACTGTAAGGCTTGTATGCAGGCCTAGTAACAGGTTTAGATACAGCTGGTTTGGTTTTCCCCATTTTCTCAAATCTCAAAGCTAGGTTGACAACATCATCATAGGACCACAAAGGCTGCATCCTGACTCTAGCAGCAATGCTCCTATCTAGACCCTCTAAGAACCTGGCAATCCTTTGTTCAGGTTTCTCATTGACCTCACACTGGAGAGTCAATTGCTCAAAGTCCCTAAGGTATGCCTCTACAGACCTCTCTTCTTGTTTCATTTTGGATAGTTTAATGAACAGATCTTGGGTGTAGTCTTTAGTGACAAATTTACTCAGCATCTTCTTTTTCAGTTTTGACCAAGATCTAAGAGGTTCCTTACCCTCCTTAATCCTTTGGTGTTTTAAATTGTCAAACCATAGGGATGCATAACCTTTCAATCTTAGCACAACAACTTTAAAAGACTTAATATCAGAGTAACCCTTATATTCAAATACCTTCTCAACATCCCTAATCCATTCTAATAGATCATCAGGGTTTAAACTACCAGAGAATTCAGGAATTTCTACCTTGAGATGCTTGTCAGTGTGATCTGGAATTTCCTCATAGGTTCTGTTGTTTTCATCTGAGTCTGACCCTTCTTCCTCCTGCAGGGGCTATCCTCTTCCCATGCCCATGTGGCCACGACCTCTGCCTCTGCCTCTAGGGGGTGGTCTTCCCCTCAATGGATGTGTAATGTTCTCCATGACAGTGTTCAAGGCTGCCAGCTCTACATTGGCAGTGCCTGCTAGCTGATCCACCATGCCTTCAATACCTGCAAGCCTCTCCTCACTCATTGGGTTTTTTTTTGTGTTTTTGTTGTAGTTAGGATAACAATGGCCTCACAACCAAAGCTCTGATACCAGAATTGCAGTGATATTATAGGGGTGTGTATGGATTTGGACCCTTGACTCTTGACTAGCACAGGATATGGATGTCACTCAACTTCCACAGCTTAACACATGGAATCAAACAACAAACTAGACTAGCTAAGACTCCTTACCACAGCCAAGCACAGGTAATTAGACTTGAACTAAACAACAAGCAAACACCCCACAGTCTAAGCACAGAGATATCTAACTTGCCACAGACTTAGATCAACAACCACAGCCTAGCACAGGATGTTATCTGGCCTGACTTTCAACTAAGGCAAAGCACAAGTTGGAAAGATTTTAGAAATGAGATCAATGCTCAAGTTTTTTCATTCAATTAACAACTGCCTTGTACAAAAGAGCATGGGTCCTTATATAGGCCTCAATACTTGATCTGATACAACCGTAGAGGATCATCTAAGGGCCAAGATTAACTACTAAAAGATGACAAAATACTGGCTACAAATACAGACTGATAATGGAAAAAAAGAAAACAATAAAACAGACAAAATGCAGACTTTTGACAATGACATGCTCCAGGTTCTGTTTGTTGCTTGGTGTTGGCTTGGAGCTTGTGGACGAGGCTCATTAATGCTCCTTGACCTTCTTCTGCAGTAGTTCTAATAGTAGGGAAGACAAGGAAAGACTTTTGGAGATAGTCTTTCAGTGTTTAACTAGAAATGGAAAGATTGCTTTTTGCTTTATGCGTTTTGGTAGGCTGTTTTGATTTGGATTTTTAGGGTAGTTGTGTTGTGTTTTGAAACTGGTTCCCTAGGACTTTTTTGGACCTAGGTGGGTAAGGTTTTAGCTGGGCTTGGTGGTAGCTGGTGGTTCAAAGTGTGGTGGTAGTTATGCCTTCCCCAAGTGGCTCTGGTAGGCTGTTTTTGTGAATTTGTGGTTGGGTGTTGGGGGGCTTGTCTTTGGCTTGCTTGGCTCGTGTCTTGGCTCGTGTCCTGGCTATCATGGACCCTCATTGTGACATAGTCTTGGCTAGCATTCCTCATCTTGAAACTCCCTCCTTGGTTACCCATCCCTTGCCCCCAGATTGACCCCTGGATACCCATGTAGACCTCCCCTTGGTTACCAATGCTTACCCCTTGATCCCCCTTGGTCTGTCCCTTGTCCCCATTGTTGAATTCTGCCCTGCCCTGTACCTTAGCTCCTGCTGCAGAAACGTCTTATCCCGTGAAATTGTTTGTCTAGGTCATGAGTATACAAAACGTCTTATCGTATACGGTTCCGGGAAACGTCTTATCCTGTGGGCTTCCATTGGCTTGTCTTGCTATTGTACATGATGCTAGTGCGTGCCATTAACCGTGAGAGAATATGTTGTTATATTCGTATGATTGTTTGTAAGTTGAATTATACGTGAACATTGAGTTGGACTTTTGCATGAAATAGATGATTTACGTGGTTTATATGTCGAGTCTCTATCTTATCAAGTATATGCCGCTAATGGTGAGATGTAAGCCCTAGTGAGAATATAGTTGCCTAAGGGTGTCTTCCCCGAGTTTGTCTATAACATGATGGTTACGGTTTTGTACTTTATGTGCCTATATCTTAAATATCGAATTGCCTATTTATTCTTTTCGTAATTCACATGTATATTTATATATGCATGCTTCTACTTATGTATTTCCGTTTAAGTATGTTATTTGTGATATGGCTGGGAGAACCCGGAGTTACTCCCCACTGACTGTGGCGTTCATGTTATTCATGGATGAACATGTTGCTTGATTGGATGGATTTTGCTAGTTGTTTTTGGGTTCGGGTCTGAGCTAGCGGGGGTTGGCCTTGACGACTCACCCTTATACGTTTCTTAGGTATTTTGCTAATAACTTTATGTTGATTACGTTTTGAGAGACTACGTCTCTTTGTAGTATATCCTACTTTAGCTTGTATATATTTGAAATTCCTCATATTTTTATTTGGCATGTAAAAAGGTTTCAAAAATACCGTATTTTCCGCTATATAAATCGCATGCTTGTTATGTTTTATTTCCGGTATCGCGAGGGTTGTCACAAATCTATTATTTAACACATAAATGAACAAAAAAGTGATCTCGAGTAACCCGTCTACATTACCTTGTTATCACGAATACACTTCTAAGTATTTGGCGATGGGATAATAATCCTTGTCCGGGCCCTCCATCATCACTTAAAAACAAGATACAAAAAGATTAGAAATCTCAATCTTGTAGAAAGATGAACTTTTTGAAAGAATGGGAAAGATGGTAACTTTCGTACTTAGAAAGATATATGAGGAAGAAAGAGAAAGATAGGTTCAAAAATCAAGAGATTTTGTGAAGGAATGAAAGAGATGAAGTGAGGTCTAGGTTAGAGAGAGTTTGCTGAAATTTTAGGTGGAAGAGATGAAGTGAGGTGGGTTGGTTCAATAATACAAAATAGGAAAAGGCGCAACAAGGCTTAACTTGGTCCAACCCTCAAAGTGAGTCGATTCCACTTGAAATTTCAAGTAGAACCTATTTATTGGCATCAAACGAACGAGAATGAGATGGTTTCTAACCAACTAAGCTAAAATACTATTTAAATCTAAACTAAGGCTAAATTATAAATAAATTGATTATTTAAAATATTCAAGGTCAAAACAAAAAATTGTGGGTGTTACAGTGTCTTTTCACATTGAGCCAAAATCTTTCGAACTTAATAAAGGTGCGACTACATTGTTTTGAATGCAAGTCCTATATGCTTAACAGCATGATTGTTTGTAATTCAAACACTCGGGTACATTCTAGTTTACATGCATTTCATTAGAACCTTTATTTGACCCATAGTAGATCACACAAACAACTTAGGTCATATCATGCTAAGTTCGTAAGTGTAATATTACTAATCGACACTCGAATTTTATCGAAGTGATGATTGATTAAATGACTATATAATGTATTAGCGTTCTCAAATACAAGTGTTATTTAATGATAAAAAAATAAGAACCTTATATTGCTAGGGAGTGTATGTATATAGAGACTATTATGTTGATGATAGACTGGAGTTAATTTAGAAGAGACAATATCAATATTTATCTTATATATTTTGTGGTTTGACCTAAACTACGAGATACTTTATAAGGAAAAAAAGATATAGTGCTTCATTGGTAAGCGTTCTTATTATTATGTAGATATATATGAGGCATGATAAGTATGTAGAATAATAGCTTCTAAAAGTGATGACTTAATATTAATTAATACTAGGTTATTGAAATTTCTTGAACCAGGTACAAGAGTTAATACGATGAGAACATTGATTTGTGTTGCGTTGAGTTGCTAGACACACTGGTCAAATGTTTCTAATAATTTCGATTAGTACATACGAATGCTTAACTTCTTTTTAAGAAATAATCTCATTTCGTATGTATTAATGATGTTAAAATTTGTCTTAATGCAATGACTAGTTTTGTAATATATAGTTTGTTATTTTAGTATTGTTGGTAATCAAACAATTGGGTTGGTCACAACTTTACTCGAAATAATGAAGAACGTGAGTCTTGGAAATTATCAAATTAACCTCTATCATAAACCGTCACAATATTGCGTAAGGAAGAACAAATTGTAGGTCATGCATCAAGTAATTACCTTGTATATTAAAATTGTGAATGCATATGTGTATTTCTATTCTGAATCGTCATCTACACTAAAAAAAAAAGAAAAAAAAAGAAAAACTTGAGATTAAATTCAGTTAAACCGAGTGTACTTGTCTTTATACTTTAAATTTTTGAAGCAAATGCTTCCATGAAATATTAGCATGGAATAAGACGTCGTCTAAAATGTATTTTAAAGATTGTTATGTTCGTATTAATTAGTTATTAGTCTAATTGTGTTAAAGAAGTACAAGTAAGAAGCAATATGATAACTTTATAGTAGTGCTAAAGGTCTTCTAAGAAAATCCTAATTTTGAAGTAATAGTAATTTATTAGTAAGTGGATAAAATTAAAATGAATAAAATGGGTTCGTAAATAAAAAAATATGAGATGACAACTAAACTTTTGTATTGTTTGAAGGAATTGAATTTGGTTAAGTTGATTAGAAAAGTGTGAATTGGTTTTAGGTGTAGTTATATTTTAAGATTCCAGTAAACTTAATTTATAATGTGACATTAAAAGTTATAAAAATGATGTTTTACATGTGAACTAGTTTTGTTACCCGTGCAAGTGCACGGGATGGGGTAGATGTATATTTTCTAATTTTCTTATTAAAAGTTAAACGTTCATTTTAATACGCAAAACTGAACGGTAATGTTTAATTTTGAGGTTAAATGTACAACACATTCTTGCACAATTCACGATATAATAATACAAGACAATCACGTCTTGTCCTTTAAACATAAATAGTTTGAAAGACGAAAAAAAATATGAGAAACTGAAATAAAATACAAAATAGTTATCCAAAATCTATTCTACAAACTTTACAACCCATTGACATTTGACACAAAATACCTTCTCTTTTTTTTTGCCTTTATCTACTAATAGAACAATACATCAACAACTTATCAGTTTCGATTGTCATTTTTCTCTAAACTACTTACGTGATGTTCTAACTTATTAACATTCAAGTGCCTTTGACGATGCTATAAAGTTGATACACAAGTTTATTGACCAAAAATAAAACATTAACATGACAAATGTTTAAATTAAACCAAGTTGAAATTATTGAAAGTCCATAGACCTTAATTAGACTCCTCTAATTAGTTGCTAAATTACTTGTTAATTTAGTATTTAATGATCTACGAACATGCATGCAAATATAAAGACATTTATATAAAAGAAGAAATTTCCTCACATTGATATGGAAATAATATGGGCACAACAAGAACACCTTCTTGTTGTTCTTGAGCTACAAATATGGATGAACACAAGAAATCTCCAAACTAAAAGACCTCCTTCAAGTTGCACCAAGATGACACCAAATAATCTACCCTTATTATTAACTAGATAATAAGATAGATGATATACTACTAATATTAGACTATATTACTACACTAGTAATACTTAGGAAATATTAGTATATGAGAGTTTTTAGTGAGAGGAAGGATTTTAGAGAGAAGTGTAAAATTGCACAAAAATGAAGTAGTAGAAAAATGAACACAATTGCTCATTTTAAAGACCATATGGCCGGACCACTTAGTCCAAAAAGGACTCTTATTTTGTTCAATTTGATCACATGCATTAAAGTGGAGTGTTGTAGTATAAGTGATGATTATTTTCAACTTGTTATGTCACTTTCAATTAGTAACTAAAGAGTGTAAACAAGAACAACAATCATCACCATTGTAACTACAATATAACCGGCCACAATGGCCTAGTTTGGTCCATTTTGATTTTTGATATTTGTCTCACAAATACTTATTGATCATATGGTTAATTATCTTGTATAATTAAGTGTTAATTTGATCATATAACAATTATATGACTCAATTAAATAAATAATATGTACTTAACATTTTAAGTAATATTTTACCATTATATCAATATATAATGGGTCCCACAATGCTTAGTTAATTTATTTTACAACTCCTTGTAAATATAATTAACTAATTACCTCTATCTCAAAACCTCAACTAATTTAGTAATTTAACGATTAATTACTAAGTTAAATCTTATTTAATCGTATTAAAATAAGATATAAATTTATTAGTCAATTATCGCATAATTGAAAAATAAGCTTAATCGAATTTGAGTTCTTAACTCAATTTCTAACAATTAACTCTCGTACATATCGAATATATGTAATGTACTAATTAACTGTATCGTATACAAATAATTAGTTACTATTTGGATTTCATCCTTTAGGTGTGACCGAAAGGGATCAGTTGATCACCGCCGTCAAACGACAATAACGTCAAACTCTAGTCAGCCAACCGTTATTGATTTACGTTAATCAACTGACTAATCATATATATAGTCAATAAATATCCCAATTATATTCCTTAATAAGATTTATTATGTGGCGCACTATTGTGGAGGACACCTACTCCAACAATTATGGACACAAATATATAGTAAACAATTCATAAAAACAAGCGACGTAACAATATAAAATATACTTTACGAGACTACAAAACAACAACAACAACAACAACAACAACAACAACAATTAATATGTTGTATGATGAGTAAGATAATCCCTACGCAACCGTTGATTGACTTGTTTGGTTTACGAGTGTGTGTGTCGTCCACCCAAGTCTTTTAAAAATGGTGGCCTGTTATGAACCATTTGTTATTTCTGTTCAAATAGGGAGTAGAGTATCTCGCAGGTTAGTAAGTTGATTAGCTTGGCTTTGGATGATGCTTGTACGCCATGGGATACGCAACGAGACGAGTCTTATTGTTATTAATGACTATTTAGTGTTGATTACTATATGAGTTGTAAACTTAAATTCTTCCCCAGTACTAGTTAGTTATTATTTTGTAAGTTGTAAGACTAATTAATTTTTAGGCAGTAAAGTATTTAAATTACTCTTATGATTGTAGTTTGGATTATGTAAATACCTCGGGAAACCGAGATTTTAACAGACATATATATCTAGGATGGTCTAGTTAAGGGTCCTAGATAAATGGGAGTGTTATAGACCGGAAAATGGTTTAGTACACAACAGACTCGGCCGAGTATGCGATACTCAACCGAGATCCTTGCTAACTCAGTCAACTGACCCATTGGTTGAAGCCCACCACAACCACAAACCTAACTTACTCTGTCGAGTACGGGCCCCTCGATCGAGTTCCCAACTATTAGAATATGTAGTATTACATGCAATGAAACCACCTCGCACGAATACAACATTTGAGAGCCAGGTGGATCAATGCTCTAAGTATGCGTGTCGTTATACACCAAAAATACATCCTAAGTCTACTAACTAAGAAGATAGCGGATGTAGGGTCGATCTCCACAGAGAGGAAACTACCTAACTGAAATCTAAATCTGCCAGTCACAATCTAGGGGTTTTGAAAAGGTTTTAAACTAAGCTAAATAAGATTTAAAGGAAGAGAAATAAAAGTAGAAATTAATATGAAATAAATCAGATAAAAGAGAAATATGCTAGGATTGGGTCCACTACAATATCGGCATCTACGGGTCAACTAAGTCAGTCAATCTATCAATAAGAAGGGTAATGGTTTTCTCCTCTCGGTCTCAAACCACCCTAGGGATTTTCCTAATTAACTCTCGTCCTCTTAGGAGTCACCTATCAATTCTAAGCAAGCCTTTCCCTTCCAATCTCTCGATCCAGGTCGGGGTTAACTACCTAGCTAGTCTCCTGCGTGCACTCATTCGACTAACCTCAATTAAATTGCTTAGATCGATTCTCATATTCAAGACTAACTAAAATAATCTATCCTAACATGCCTCTACTACAGTTTTCCTCATCCTAACATACAAGGGAATTAGCTACTCATGTTATTAACGATGCTAACAAAGACGATTGAACATATGATATTAGACATAATAAAATCGCAATTAACAAGCATAAACAATAATAACGCAACAGTTAAAAAGAGTAAATAGTAATCAAGACTAAAATAAAGATTAAGAATAAAGGAGAGAAAGAGAAGTTTACAATCTTAGCAATCCGGCGTAGAGAACAATCCACGTCGATAATAACCCGATTGTAAACTAAAGATAAAATTCAGAAACTAATGTTTAATGCTAAGTGGTGATGATGGGCGATCATCCCATGATAACCTAATGACGAAAATAAGAGTCTTATATAATGCATAACACGACTCTAAACCCTAATTAAGTTACGGACTTAAGGCCTGTGATAGGCTCTACTCGATCGAGGGAAAATACCCTTCGATCGAGGCTTTTATTCAAGAGAATCAGTCGATCGAGTACTTATTCTACTCGATCGAGCAACTCTTCAGCGGCTACCACTCGATCGAGCACATGACAGCTCGATCGAGCAACTCTTCACTTCAACTCTCCTCGATCGACCAAAGGTATAGTCGATCGAGGTCTTCTGGCCTATCATGCAGTGTTGGACATGGCATTGGACTTGATTCCGAGCGGTTTCGCGCTTCCCATGCAAGAGCTTCCGTCCCGTTCCTTCCATTCTCCTAAATGCATGCAAAGTGAACTGTTTTGGCTCGGTTTCCGCTACTACGCAGCTTGTACCTACAAAATAGTCAAGAAAGTACAAAGTAGCCAAATAGGGGCATATGGTGATATAATATCACCTAAATGACATAGAAATGCGTGCATAAATGGACTATAAAGTCTATATAAAATACACGCATCAGGAGTGTTATAGACCAGAAAATGGTTGAGTACACAAAAGACTCGGCCGAGTACGCGATACTCAACCAAGATCCTTGCTAACTCAGTCAACTGACCCATTGGTTGAAGCCCACCACAACCACAAACCTAACTTACTCGGTCGAGTACGGGCCCCTCGATCGAGTTCCCAACTATTAGAATATGTAGTATTACATGGAATGAAACCACCTCGCACGAATACAACATTTGACAGCCAGGTGGATCAATGCTCTAAGTTTGCCTTCCAACAACGTCATCATATTCACACCTTCATATGCATCAAGCATATGAGAATGTACCCTCATCACTTCGACATCAATTTAGACAAGCATAAGGTTACAAAAAGGGTATGCGAGTTCAACTCCACCCAACTAACATGACTCAACCGCCTACTCAAGGTATTCATGACACATATGAGTGAGACATCCAAAGCTATCATTAAACATGTGAGTTAGTCATAATACATGTGTTCCAATGATAAACAAGGGCTAATAACTGATACATAATTGATACATGTCCTTCTTGAGTGGAACATGTTTGTCCCAAGCACGACGAATGTAGAAGATGGGTCTGTCAACTTTCTCGAGCATGACTAGTTGGTCCTTGATCGGACATGTCGCAAGCCCGATGCAAAGATAATTACCCAGACTAGGCTAATAACAAATTAATGTAATTAGGGAAGTAGGGGTCGATCCTCAGGGAGATGGTGTTTCCTATAGAGTGTGAAATGTCTTGCAATTGGATTTTATCTAATGAGTATCTGGGTTTTGGGATTTTGATTTCTAAACTAATGAAAAGCATAAATGAAAACGAAATAAAAGCAAATTAAAACGAAAACAATAAAGCAAGTGATGAATTAACAATGATGAAAAGAATCTAGGGAAGTAGGTTCACACATGCAGATTAACATATTCATGAAATTCGATTTAGAACATGCAAATAATTCATTGTGAGTTCGTAAAAATGATGTATTCATTACAATCATAGATCAGATGGTCTAGCAGGCTTTTAGGCAATTTACTAGGTCTTAATCCACCATGTCATGTTTTGTCTATTCAATTCACGTATCTAACACCCGCAAATGTACCCTATTTTTATAGTGAAAATATTTTACGGTTACTTTTCAGCGAAATTTAGTTTTAATCGTAATTTTAATTTTCCGAGTCAAATTTAGAAATTCCGAGTTCGTATTTGGAATTTCCGCGAGATTTCATGTAAAACCTGTCTTGAGCCGTCTTTGACTTTTTCTTGACTTTTCCACTTACTCACCCTACATATACTCCCTCATAACCCTAACTCCCTCACAACTCAATCTTCTTCTTCCTCACCATAAACACCAAAACCTAGCCTCCTTATTCTTCCAAGTTTAGAATCGTCACTACTCACTCGTTTCTTGTCGAAATTCACGTAAGTTCGTCTTATTCTTCCCCTCTTAGCTTCCTCTATCCGTATTGGTAATAAAATTACCGTCTTTCTCGCTTTTTAAATTATCCGTCTTTCTCAAGGTGAATGATAGTCATCTTTTATTATCTAATTGTATGTAGGTGGAGACTAGGAAGGTTTAGAAACCGTTTAAAGACACGAAAAGGTAACGGTGAAGGGTTACTCGATATCATTTACGTGTTTTATGTGTTTTCTAGGCTAGTAATCGTATTTAGATTATGGTTAGTATGCTTAGGACTTGTGTTGTTGTTGGTTGTTGTTAGTGGTTAATTGATATGTGAATTGATGGTTTGTTATGATAAATGAGGATTTTTGGTTGTTGATAACATGTTGGTTTTGATCGTTCCTGAATCCCCTGTGGGACGCAGGCTGCGTCGTAGGACGCATGCTGCGTTAGGCGCGGCCGACAGTAATTTTCCAGCACTGACCTCTTTTCGTAAAATGATCATATCTCCTTCGTTACTTGCTTTGTTTGAGCGTGTGACATCCCGTTGGAACCGTAAGAGGATAAGCTATCACCTCCATTTAGAATTTCTGACTTTGCATGTCTAGAACTCTAGTTATGACCGTTTGAAGTGGACCCTTGTTTTCGTTGGGTTCCAAACAACGTTGTTTTGGAGAGGTGATCTATGTTTTTATTCATTATGCTTCATAAACTTGTTCTAATGCTTATGTATCATGTATTGACTCATGTTTATCATATTTAAACTTATATGATTCCCTATTCTCATGTTTTGTGACGGTTTTTGGTATGTTCCCCCTTTGAGTCGGTTTTTACAAATGTTACGGTTTGAGCACTATTTTGTCTTGTGCTTTGTACTCTCATTCCCTTGGCTACCTTCCCGTTCGTAAGGCTGGAATGTCGGAACGGAGAGGTATCCTACTGCTTAAATGCATGTGTTAGTGGGCATACGACAACGTTGTTGGGAGTTGAACGCTATGCGTTGATCGACCCGGCCGTCAAATGTTGTGTACTTGCGAGGATGTGTTATTTGCATGTAGCGTACGCTTGTTATGAGGCTTGAGCTCTTTTCCGCCTCTTTCGTGAATTGATCTACCGAATTTGGGGTACTCGGCGTCTATTTGATTGACCGAGTCTTGGATGCGAAACGTCATCGCATGTCGAATCGGAAAATGTGATTCCGAGAATCTGCCAGGTTTTAGATTAGGAGCCGTTTACTTAATCGTTCCTCCCAGGGAAATTAGTCCTACATATACGAAATGTAGCATCGTGTATGCGTTCAGGGAAATGTTGTATCCCGTGGATGCCTTTTACTCATACTTGCCATGTACACGGTGCTAGTGCGTTTCATTTACCGTGAGAGATGTCGTCTTGTGTCGTCGTTCTTGAATGCGTGATTTCATGATATTATTCATGGTCATTGCATGATTGGGCACCGTCAATGTCTTGGTTCGTGAATGGATGATAATATGTGGATTTATTGTGACCATCGCATGACTTGACTTGGTTTGTCTGTCGAGTCTCAATCTTATCAATCTTATACCGCTAACGGTGAGATGCAAGCCCTAGTGAGCGTATTCGGTTGCCTAAGAGTGTCTTCCCCGAGTCTTTGAATAACATGATGGTTTCGGATTTGATTTCCACATGATCTTGTCATTATATATTGGATTGCCTATCTATTCTTATTGTAACTCACATGTATATCTATATATGCATGATTTAACTTTTGTATTTCCTTATATGTACGTTTGATGTGATATGGCTGGGAGAACCCGGAGTTACTCCCCACTGATTGTGGCGTTCATGTTTTTCATGAATGAACAGGTTGCTTGCATGGATGGCTTTTTGCTTATGCTATTTTTGGGTTCGGGTGTGAGCTAGCGGGCGTTGTCCCTGGAAGATTAACCCCTAGTCGTTAATTAGCTAGTTTGCTAAACGCTTGTTCTTTGTTAACATTTTGAGAGACTCCGTCTCTTTGTTATATTCCGTACTTAGTTTGTAATATTTTGACACTCCTCGTTTTATCTATCTTGCATGAATAAAAGCTTTTTAAAATACCGTATTTCCGACTAGACGGGGTAATTTCATCTTGACCAACTATGATAGATGGGGTAAATCCGACTAGACGGGGTAATTTCATCAAGCTTGTATGTTTTATATTTCCGCATTCGCGAGGGTTGTCACAGTGGATGATTCATGCTTGTGGCACAAGAGGTTTGCACACATCAGTCCAACGATTTTAAAGAAACTCAAGTCTTGGGATTTAGTTGAGGGTCTACCCTCAATCAAATTTGACCAAGAAAAGATGTGTGACTCATGTGCCCGTTGTAAACAAGTTAGATCTTCATTCAAACCAAAACGAGTAGTAAGTACAGAGCGTCCACTTGAGTTGGTACACATGGATTTGTGTGGACCTATGAAAGTCAGAAGCCGCGGTGGATCAAGGTATGTATTCGTCCTAGTCGACGACTACTCAAGGTATGTATGGCCTATCTTTCTATTTGCTAAAGATGAAACCTTCGATGAGTTTGCAGTATTAATGAAGCTCGCCCAAAACAAGTATGACAAAAAGTTAGTTTCCATTCGTACGGATCATGGCACCGAATTTGATAATCAAGCTTTTATAAAATATTGTAGGGAGAATGGTGTAGCACATAACTTTTCTGCACCACGAACCCCACAACAAAATGGTGTCGTGGAACGTATGAATAGAACATTAGAGGACATGGCCCGCACTATGCTTTTGTGTAGTGGCCTTCCTAAGAGCTTTTTTGCAGAAGCCATTAGTACTGCATGCTATGTGCACAATAGAGCTATGATTAGACCTATTCTAAAAAAGACTCCCTATGAACTTTTAAGAGGGAGAAAACCCAATATAGCTTACCTTCGTTGCTTCGGGAGTAAGTGTTTTGTCCATAATAATGGAAAAAGTAATTTGAGCAAATTTGATCCACGAAGTGAGGAAGCTGTGTTTGTTGGCTATTCTAATCATAGTAAAGCTTTTAAAGTTTTTAACAAAAGAACGTTGTGCATAGAAGAAAGTGTTCATGTTGTATTTGATGAAGATAATGTGCCTGAGCAAGTTGAACAGAATGAAGAAGAAGACATGAATGATCCAGACTTTCGCCTTTCAAGAGAAGACGAGCCAGATAATAATGAAGAAGTTATTGAAGGAATCAATGATGAACTTGATAAATCCGCAAATGACCTTGAACAGAGAACTGAGACAATTGTTGATGATACGAATGTCTCTTCTCAAAACAAGGAAAAGGAAACTGAAGTTATAGCTAATGATGCTATAACTTTGAACCAGAACCAAGATGGTGTAACTGAAGTTGTACCAACTTCAGCTATAACCCCAGAGTCCAACTCAGGGGGAACCAATCTTGATTCTGCATCATTTGAGGAAAGTGACAGTTCATCAGATGATGATGAGCCTCAGAACTCTAAGAAATGGAAGTATAAGAGTTCTTATCCTATGGATAGTATCCTAGGAAGTTTGAATAAGGGAGTTCAAACGAGGCGAACATTAAATAACTTTTGTTCATTCTATTCTTTTCTGTCTACCATAGAGCCTACCAACATCAAAGAAGCTCTTGCAGAATCCGACTGGATTGTAGCAATGCAAGAGGAGCTTCAACAGTTCGAACGTAATAAAGTATGGCACCTTGTGCCACGACCTCCTAATCGAACTGTGATTGGTACTCGATGGGTATTCAGAAATAAATTGGATGATTCAGGAGTTATAGTTCGTAACAAGGCTCGATTGGTCGTTCAAGGTTATAATCAACAAGAAGGGATTGATTATGACGAGACATTCGCTCCAGTAGCAAGACTTGAAGCTATTCGCTTGCTCATCGCCTTCGCAGCTCATAAAGGAATGAAACTGTTTCCAAATGGACGTTAAGACTGCTTTTCTTAACGGTTATTTGGAAGAAGAGGTTTTTGTTGAACAACCTCCCGGATTTTTAAATAGCAAATTTCAAAACCATGTTTTTAAACTCGATAAAGCTTTATATGGTTTGAAACAAGCGCCTAGGGCTTGGTACGACAGATTATCCAAATTTTTATTACAAAACAATTTTAAAAGAGGATCTGTCGACAAAACCCTATTTCTAAAATCCGAGGGTTCTGATTTACTTGTTGCTCAAATTTATGTAGACGATATTATTTTTGGTTCTACTAACAATAAATTGTGCAAGTATTTTTCAGATCTAATGACCTCAGAATTTGAAATGAGCATGATGGGAGAATTAAAATTCTTCCTAGGATTGCAAATTCAACAAACCAAAGAAGGAATAAAGATTCACCAACAAAAATATGTCAAGGAGCTAATAAAAAAATTTGGTATGGAGAACGCTCATCCAATGGACACACCTATGGTAACTGATAAAAAGTTGACCTTAGACGAAAATGGTAAGTCCGTAGATGAAACTACATATCGAGGTATGATTGGTTCTTTATTATATTTAACTGCAAGTAGACCTGACATTATGTTCAGCGTATGTGTTTGTGCTAGATTTCAATCATGTCCTAAAGAATCACATATGATTGTTGTTAAACGTATCTTGAGATATTTAATTGGTACATCTAATTTATATTTGTGGTATCCACTCGAGTGTAATTTCGATCTAGTAGGATATTCAGATGCAGATTATGCAGGATGTTCCTTAGATAGAAAAAGTACCTCTGGATTTGCCACGTTTGTTGAACCTTGCATAATTACTTGGGGCTCAAAGAAGCAAAATTCGGTTGCGTTATCTACTGCAGAAGCCGAATATATCGCAGGACTGGTATGTTCTCAACTACTTTGATTAAAGCAACAACTATGTGATTATGGTGTTAATGTTGGTTGTATGCCTGTATTGTGTGATAATACGAGTGCTATTATTATTTCTAAGAACCCAGCTCAGCATTCTCGTACTAAGCATATATAGACATCATTTTTTGCGTGACCATGTAGAAAAGGGCAACATTAAACTCGAATTTTGTAGTACTGACAATCAATGGGCTGACATTTTAACAAAGGCGTTAGCGAGAAGACGTTTTGAGATTTTGCGGTTGGAAATTGGTTTAATCGGTAGCAATTAAATTCATCTTATTTATTTTGTGAACCTGCGTGACTGGCTAGATTAAGACGAGATTGTATGACTGTGTCCGCATATTTCATTGCTAGTATATTTGTGTTTAATATAATATATTTTACGTGAGTATCTTGCATATTAAGTGTTTTATGGAAATTGAATTATGAACCACATATTTGCCAAAAACCTATCTTATTCACTTTCCAAAATTGAGCCAAATTCTACTCATGTATTTCATGTTAGCCGAAATTACCAAATAAAATCACCCAACCTTATCTTTTTATTTACCAAATTCTATCCTTACCATATCCCAACAATTAACTACCCAAGATTCCCTTTCCTACCAAAATTAAAAAAAAAAAAAAAAAAAAAAAAAAAAAAGGGAATAGGGGTCTTGGAGCCGGCACACCCTATGTGCCAAGTACAAAAGTACTCTTCCCAATTCTTACACCTCATAATTACCCATCACTTTCACCATCAAAACACTTCACCAATTTTTTTACTCCTTCTCCTTCCTCACGGCACCCAAAACAACAAACAAAAAATTTACCCAAAATCTTTCAACCTTCATCCATGGCTTCCACTAGATCAAAAATCTCCAAAAACCCAAACACAAAAACTCCTAAGCCTAGCATGCCCACAAATACCTCTCCTAATCCCACACAAAAATCACCTACCATGAATCAAACCGGGTCCGGTACGGGTCTTAAGGGTACAAAAAGAAGAAGGTTAAATAATTAAGGGCAAAGCTAGAGTCCAAGAAGAAGCTACAACCGAAACTGTCGACACGGTTCCCGAGGTAACTACACGGGTTACATTCCGTGATTTTTCGCCTCAAGAAACATCTTCCGGGCTTGATAAACTCCGTTTCACGAAAGATGAAAGAAAGCTCGTAAACCGAGTAGCTTCGTACGGAATACATGGGGGCCGTCATTATCCGAAAGCTTGGGTTGGCAAATATGCGGCTTTAGGATTCTTTAACGACTTTCTAAATTTTCAAGAATGGGAAACCGTGGCACAGTTTTCGGGTCCAGTCTATCCGATTGAGGTAATACAGTTTTTCGCTTATGTTTCATTAACCGATGGAGTGTTGAATGCCGTTATTAATGGCCGTTCAGTTTCGATTTCCGTGACGGACTTTTGTACTCTGTTTTCGGTTCCTGATGATGGAATCAAAATCAATCCGAGTACGTCATGGGATGAACTGACGGACATGGCTAAGTTGGAAGTTAAGAAATACTTTGATGTTGGGGCTTCTTTGTCGAGTTGTGTTTTGGCGGGGAGTGTTTCTCCAAAATTGAAATTTCTGTTGAATTTTTTATGGAACACCGTAATTCCGCGTCGGGGTGGACGGGACAAGATTGCATGTTATGAGATGTTAGTTGTGAAGAATTGGTTGGAGGGAAACCGGGTTAATTTACCTTTTCTTGTATTTTCTCGTATTTCACAAACCGCTTTTTCGGTGACCGAGGACAAGCTTTATTCGACCCTTGATCTACCCTACGAGATGTGGGTGTTACGGCTCCTTGAGTCGAAAGGGGTCGTAGATGTGAACAATTATGGGGTTACCGTAAAAGATGACATGTGTGACACGTTTTTAAAATTCATGAAGTTGGATGCTTGTGGACCGGAGTTGATGTTTTTAACCAAAAGGGGCTCGGTCAGGATGCAGCCGGTTGGGGTTGATGTTTCGGGGATCGAGTCTAGGTTGGATATGTTTATGGGAAGTGTGATGGAGCGCCTTGATGCGCAGGATAAGAGGATTGATGCGGTGTTGGACAAGATTGTCCAAACCGTGGTATTAGGTTCCACTAGCTCCACCCGTGACCAAGGTGGGTCGGGTGTGAGTCGTGAGATGAGGACGTGGATGACGGGTGTGGATGATCACCTAGGCAAATTGGAAAGGAACATTGTCGATTGTCGACAAGAAATGTATAGGCAAAGGGATCGGATGACATATTTGGTGAGCCAAGGCGGTTCTTTTGTCAAAAGTGGTACGGAAATGCGTGAGGGGATGCGTACTATCTTCGATGCGACGGAGGCTCTTTCCTTGAAAGTTCGGAACTTTGACGTTTGCCTCACCGCTCAAGCTACACATGTGTCCTCGTGCTTTGACCGTCTCTCCACTCTCGAGTACCGCACTCGACCCGGTTATAGAGCACCCTAATATCACCCGCCTACCCACATGCCTTGATCTTCTTATCCTTGTTTGTTTATTTCTTGAACTACTTAACCAATTCGGCCCATTTTGGCTTGTTTAAACTTTGTTCTATTCGGCCCACTTGGCACCTAACAATATATTTTGTGGTTTGTAGTTCTTAATTAACATTTGCACTTGATTTTGCTTGGTATATATCGTTTTATATTGCGTATTTTGCATACCTATTTCTTGCCTTGAGATGTGTTATTCTAGTCGTTTCATGTCTTTGTTCTTGTCTTTTCAATGATGCCAAGAGGGGTAAGAAATGATATGATTTGATTCTTTGCTTAAGCTTGCTCCTTGTCAAGACTCGTTATCTCTTAAATTCTCTCAAGCTATAACTTTGGCTAAGTTGTTTTGTTCTTGCGATCAAAGTTGCTATAACTTTGGAGTGCTTTGTTAAGGGGGAACCATACTTAGTCACATTGTTAAGAGGAAATCATAAGCTAGAGACTTGTCATCATCAAAAAGGGGGAATTTGTTGGACCAATTTCATAGTTTTGATAATGACATGTATTTACGTAATAATATGTTTTACACGATATATCATATGCTTTAATTGTGTGCTTTAGTCTTATTATAGCTAGCAACAATTATGAGAAGAAAGATCAAATTTAGGCATAACTTTGATAAAGTCTGTGAGACAATGTTATAACAACTTCAGGAATAACTTTGGAAGTGAACATGGAAGTTATAGCCAACCAGGCATAACTTTAATGAAAATCGCTTCAAGCAAGATCTACATAAAACTACACAAGACTCAAGATGGAGGGTCTTTGTGATCAAGATGAAGAGATGATCCGTATATTGAAGATCTTTGTGAAGATTAGATAATATAGGTCGTCATTCGGTAACTATTCCATTCGAGAGATTTTATGTTCAAAGTTATAGCTTTAATCTATGACTTTGGATGATAAAATATTGATGCATGATTTTGGAAATAAAATGTTTTGAAATGTTTTCAAAAATAAAAAAGTATTTTTATATTTATCAATAGTTTTATTGGAGAATATATTTATGAGATTCTATTGGTTAGTAATACAACTTATGGGTTGTCATGCTACCTAGGGTTTCTAATATATTCTATCTCAATTTGTTGTTAACCTAATTAGCCCACCTAGTGTTTGAGCCACCTAGGGTTTTGTGAAACCTAGTGTTTGTGCCACCTAGGGATTTTTGCCTCCAAGGGTTTCGTGAGCTAGGAATTTCGGCCTCCTTAGGTTGTTTCCCTAGTTTACCTAATCTAGGATTCTACTATATTTTTACAACAATATTTTGAGATATTAAAGATAAATATATTTCTATAAGATAAACCAAATAATATTTTGAGATAAAGATATTTCTAAAAGATAAGCAAATATTATTTTATGATAAGATAAGTATCTTTATTAAATATTATACTAGGGTTTTAGATCTACTATGATTCTACTACTATAAATACTCCTTCATATTTTATTCTTCAAATACACGAAATACACGAGTACAACACGGCATATTTACATACTTGTATTGATTTTCCAAAATCGTTTTAAAAGCAAACCTTTGAGCAAATATTTATTATTTTTAGAGTTTGTTTTTCAAAAGAGTCGAACATCAATTATTATCAATCGCTTGAGTGAAATACGTTATTGGATAATAGTACATCATTATAAGCTTACAATTCTTTAACGGGAATCTGTGTGAGTTATATTGTACTTTCTTATTAGCGTAAGATAGTATAGAGTCATTTAGCATACCCCACCTTGATTTATAATCAATAGTGTTGATTTTACGAGTGGGTTGATAATTTTTGTAATCCGTAGAAAAGTACTAAAAATTATTAATCGAGAATAGTGGACGTAGGTTTCAACGTGTGAAACTGAACCACTTCAAAAATCGTGTGCCTCTCTCTATTCTCTTTAGTTTTCGTTATTTCGTTACTCGCGCTTACTTTGATTAATTAATTAGTTGATTTTAATTCATAAGATCAAATAATTAATTACATATAGTATAAATTGAAAAAGTGGGGCTAGTTTTTAATACTCAATTCCCCCCCCCCCCCCCCTCCTTCGTATTCGATCAATAGACTCTACAATTGGTATCATAGCCTCGTGCTCTTGATTGCCTTACAGCAAGGAGTCTGAACCATTTATCCTTTTATTTTTATTTATTTTACGCTGCATTTAATTTTATTTTAATGGATTCCAAACATCTGAAGGTTTCCATATTCGATGGGAAGAACTACAGTTTATGGAAAAATATGACGACCCATTTCATAAAGGGTAACGATTGGGAGTGTTGGCTAATCATTAAGAATGGTCCTAATAAAATCATGCTTGGATCGGCTACTGGCACTTCCATAGAAAAGAAAGAAGATGACTATGTTGAGGCAGATTATAAGAAAGCTGAGAAAAATTCAAAGGCTATTAGTCTGTTGCAAAACGGCATGACCCATACTGAATTTGATCGTTTCTCATCTAGTTCTACTGCCAAGGAAATATGGGATGGGCTTGAGTTAGCTTATGAGGGGACAACTGTTGTCAAAAAGCAACGTATTGCACTACTCATGCGAAAATACGAACTGTTCTCCATGGAACAAAATGAATAGCTTGACAGCATGTCTACTCGCTTCTCCAGTATCATTAATGAATTGAAAAATCTTGGAAAAACTTTTGACTCCGAGGAAATTGCCAGGAAGATCCTTAGAAGTCTATCTAAACGATAGAGACCTAAGGTGACGGTAATTGAGGAATGTAAAGATCTATCTGACCTATCTTATCAAGAGCTACTTGGAACCTTAATGGCTCACGAGATTACTCTTGATGAAGATGAGGCAAATGATAGTAATAGCAAGAAAGTGGCTCTACAAGCCGAATCTAGTGAAAGACATGATTCGGATCTTGAAGATGAAACAATGTTATTTGCTAGACGTTTTAAGAAAAAATTCTTTAATAAACCACAAGGGAAAACGTTTAACAATAACACTAACAAATCTTACAAAAAGCCAATTGAGTCAAAAAGGTATCTTTCAAGTCGTGGTTGCTTCAAATGTGGGGATAATGAGCACATGATCAAAGATTGCCCCACATGGAAGAAAATCAAAGACAAAAATCAACGAGACAAAACCAAGAAGGAATTCAAGCAAGTGATGATGGCTTATTGCTGGGGAGATCTCGACACAGAAGACGACGAGTCAGAGGAAGAGGAAGTCGCCAAATTGTGTCTAAGCAACGTCAGTCTTGACCTAATTTCTGACAGTGACAATGAAAGCGAATCCGAGATGTGTCTTGTTGGCAACTCAGATTCAGAACCAGATTCAGGAGATGACGAAGAGGTTAGTCATCTTGAACTTAAAAAGCAAGTTAAGAATTTATCTAAGAAGTCTTTAATTAAGTATTTTGAAGAAGCCTTAGATCATTGTCATGAGCAGAGTCTTGAATTAAAAGATCTTAAAGAACAAATTCTTGACATTGCTGAGGAAAACCAACTTCTTAAGGCCAAAGCTAAAAAGCTCAAGTCTAAAGTTATGGCAACTTCAGCTATAACTTCAGACAAGACAAATGTTGAGAAAGAGGCTCTTGAGCCTAAAGTTATAGCTAATGAAGCTATAATCTCAGAGTTGAAGCTCAACATTAAGCATCTTCAAGCCAAAGTTATAGCTAATGAAGCTATAACTTTAGAATTGAACAAAGTCAATGAGCTTTTACAATCTGAAGCTAAGGCTACGGAAGTTGTTATTCTTGATCACGAGAAAGTAAACTCTTTTCTTTCTCAGCAATTGAAAGATTTGAAGGCTGAATTCTCCCAAGCCAAAAGTCAACACAATGAGGAGAAACTTATCTTGAACAAACGTTTCAATTATTTTCGTGAAAATTTCAAAAAGAACAATCCCTCCAAAGACTCGAATGTAGATCATTCGTCGTGTGAAAAAGAAATTCAGTCTTTGAAGGAATTGCTCCTACATGCACGAAAAGTTCATGATAAGTGGGAAGGAAGTCAGAAGGTCTTAGACTTCCTTACCTAACAGTCCAATAATAACATGAAGATGGGTCTAGGTCATGAATGCTATAGTCGTAGAGACCATGATAAGTGCAAATCCACTCCTTCGGACCAAGATTTCAGAAGAAGGAAGTATGTCAATCTTTCAGAATATCTGATTTGCAACTATTGTGGTCACAACGGTCATGTTAAAGATGATTGTGTTAAATATGTTAACGACAACAAAAATCAAACTGATTTTGTGAAAGAGCATGACGCGTCTAGTGTTAATGAGTCTGAATCTGAACCTCAACGTGAGAAGGTTAGAAATAATGAGTTTATATGGTTTTATGACATAGCTTTCGATTACACATCTGTACCTTCAAAATCTAAACCTTATGTGAATCAGAAGTAGTCATTTAAACCTAATGTGAATCGTAACAATAACAAACAATATAATAAACCTAGCAAACCCTATCCTAAGAAGAAAAAAATTGTCAAACAGGTATGGGTTAGGAAGGATCAAATACATAGAGTCACTAACCACAAAGGACCCAACTTAGCGTGGGTACCTAAAAACTGTATTTGACTCTCTTGCAGATAATAGTGAAAGAAACCAATCTATGGTATCTCGACAGTGGATGTTCGAGACACATGACTGGAAACAAGAATTTTTTTCTTTCACTAGAGCCCTTCAACGCTGGCAAGGTCACCTTTGGAGACAACAAGAAGGGCAACATAATCGGTGTAGGTAAGATTGGTATATCTTCTTCACATGCTATTAATAATGTATATCTGGTAGATGGCCTTAAGCATAACTTGCTTAGTATCTCTCAATTATGTGACAAAGGAAACAAAGTCGTTTTTCATTCAAATGTTTGTCGTATCATAGTTGAAGGAACTAGTAATGTTATCTTAGAAGGTCTACGTAAACGGAACGTGTATATGATTGATTTAAACAAAGTCACTACAAGTTCCTTTACGTGCATGAAAGTCACTGTGGATGATTCATGCTTGTGGCACAAGAGGTTTGCACACATCAGCCCAACGATTTTAAAGAAACTCAAGTCTTGGGATTTAGTTGAGGGTCTACCCTCAATCAAATTCGAACAAGAAAAGATGTGTGACTCATTTGCCCGTTGTAAACAAGTTAGATCTTTATTCAAACCGAAACGAGTAGTAAGTACAGAGCGTCCACTTGAGTTGGTACACATGGATTTGTGCGGACCTATAAAATCAGAAGCCGCGGTGGATCAAGGTACGTATTCGTCCTAGTCGACGACTACTCAAGGTATGTATGGCCTATCTTTCTCTTTACTAAAGATGAAACTTTCAATGAGTTTGTAGTACTAATGAAGCTCGCCCAAAACAAGTATGATAAAAAGTTAGTTTTCATTCGTACGGATCATGGCACCAAATTTGACAATCAAGCTTTTATAGAATATTGTAGGGAGAATGGTGTAGGACATAACTTTTCTGCACCACGAACCCCACAACAAAATGGTGTCGTGGAACGTATGAATAGAACATTAGAGGACAGGGCCCGCACTATGCTTTTGTGTAGTGGCCTTCCTAAGAGCTTTTGGGCAGAAGCCATAAGTACTGCATGCTATGTGCACAATAGAGCTATGATTAGACCAATTCTCAAAAAGACTCCCTATGAACTTTTAAGAGGGAGAAAACCCAATATAGCTCATCTTCGTTGCTTCGGGAGTAAGTGTTTTGTCCATAATAATGGAAAAAGTAATTTGAGCAAATTTGATCCACGAAGTGACGAGGCTTTGTTTGTTGGTTATTCTAATCATAGTAAAGCTTTTAAAGTTTTTAATAAAAGAACCTTGTGCATAGAAGAAAGTGTTCATGTTGTATTTGATGAAGATAATGTGCCTGAGCAAGTTGAACAGAATGAAGAAGAAGACATGAATGATCCAGACTTTCGCCTTTCAAGGGAAGACGAGCCAGATAATAATGAAGAAGTTATTGAAGGAATAAATGATGAACTTGATAAAACCGCAAATGACCTTGAACAGAGAACTGAGACAATTGTTGATGATACGAATGTCTCTTCTCAAAACAAGGAAAAGGAAACTGAAGTTATAGCTGATGATGCTATAACTTTGAACCAGAACCAAGATGGTGTAACTGAAGTTGTACCAACTTCAGCTATAAACCCAGAGTCCAACTCAGGGGGAACCAATCTTGATTCTGAATCATTTGAGGAAAGTGATAGTTCATCAGATGATGATGAGCCTAAGAACTCTAAGAAATGGAAATATAAGAGTTCTCACCCTATGTATTTTATCCTATGAAGTTTAAATAAGGGAGTTCAAACGAGGCGAACATTAAATAACTTTGGTTCATTCTATTCTTTTCTGTCTACCAAAGAGCCTACCAACATCAAAGAAGCTCTTGCAGAATCCGACTGGATTGTAGCAATGCAAGAGGAGCTTCAACAGTTCGAACGTAATAAAGTATGGCACCTTGTGCCACGACCTCCTAATCGAACGGTGATTGGTACTCGATGGGTATTCAGAAATAAATTGGATGATTCAGGAGTTATAGTTCGTAACAAGGCTCGATTAGTCGTTCAAGGTTATAATCAACAAGAAGGGATTGATTATGACGAGACATTCGCTCCAGTAGCAAGACTTGAAGCTATTCGCTTGCTCATCGCCTTCGCAGCTCACAAAGGAATGAAACTATTCCAAATGGACGTTAAGACTGCATTTCTTAACGGTTATTTGGAAGAAGAGGTTTTTGTTGAATAACCTCCTGGATTTTTGAATAGCAAGTTTCAAAACCATGTTTTTAAACTCGATAAAGCTTTATATGGTTTGAAACAAGCGCCTAGGGCTTGGTACGACAGATTGTCCAAGTTTTTATTACAAAACAATTTTAAAAGAGGATCTGTCGACAAAACCCTATTTCTAAAATTCGAGGGTTCTGATTTACTTGTTACTCAAATTTATGTAGACGATTTATTTTTGGTTCTACTAACAATAAATTGTGCAAGTATTTTTCAGATCTTATGACCTCTGAATTTGAAATGAGCATGATGGGAGAATTGAAATTCTTCCTAGGATTGCAGATTCAACAAACCAAAGAAGGGATAAAGATTCACCAACAAAAATATGTCAAGGAGCTAATCAGAAAAGTTGGTATGGAAAACGCTCATCCAATGGACACGCCTATGGTAACTGACAAAAAGTTGACCTTAGACGAAAATGGTAAGTCCGTAGATGAGACTACATATCGAGGTATGATTGGTTCTTTATTATATTTAACTGCAAGTAGGCCTGACATTATGTTCAGCGTATGTGTCTGTGCTAGATTTCAATCATGTCCTAAAGAATCACATATGATTGCAGTTAAACGTATCTTGAGATACTTAATTGGTACATCTAACTTATATTTGTGGTATCCACTTGAGTGTAATTTCGATCTAGTAGGATATTCAGATGCAGATTATGCGGGATGTTCTTTAGATAGAAAAAGTACCTCTGGATTCGCTACTTTTGTTGGACCTTGCATAATTACTTGGGGCTCAAAGAAGCAAAATTCGGTTGCGTTGTCTACTGCAGAAGCCGAATATATCGCTGCAGGATTGGTATGTTCTCAACTACTTTGGTTAAAGCAACAACTATGTGATTATGGTGTTAATGTTGGTTGTATGCCTGTTTTCTGTGATAATACGAGTGCTATTATTATTTCTAAGAACCCAGCTCAGCATTCTCGTACTAAGCATATAGACATTAGACATCATTTTTTTGCGTGACCATGTAGAAAAGGGCAACATTAAACTCGAATTTTGTAGTACTGACAATCAATGGGCCGACATTTTAAAAAAGGCGTTAGCGAGAAGACGTTTTGAGATTTTGCGGTTGGAAATTGGTTTAATCGGTAGCAATTAAATTCATCTTATTTATTTTGTGAACCTGCGTGACTGGCTAGAATAAGACGAGATTGTATGACTGTGTCCGCATATTTCTTTGCTAGTATATTTGTGTTTAATATAATATATTTTACGTGAGTATCTTGCATATTAAGTGTTTTATGGAAATTGAATTATGAACCACATATTTGCCAAAAACATATCTTATTCACTTTCCAAAATTGAGCCAAATTCTACCCATGTATCCTATGCTAGCCGAAATTCTCAAATAAAATCACCTTACCATATCTTTTTATTTACCAAATTCTATCCTTACCATATCCCAACAATTAACCACCCAAGATTCCTTTTCCTACCAAAATTTAAAAAAAAAAAAAAAAAAGGGAAATAAGGACTTGGGGCCGGCACACCCATGTGCCTTAGTACAAAAGCAATACAAAATTCTTACACCATCATAATTACCTTTCACTTTCACCACATCAATACTCAACCATTTTTTTACTCCCTCTCCTTCCTCACGGCTCCCACACACAAACAAAGAAAAATTTACCCAAACCTTCAACCTTCATCAATGGCTTCCACTAGATCAAAAATCTCCAAAAACCCAAACCCAAAAACTCCCAAGCCTAGTATGCCCAAAAATACCTCTTCTACTCCCACACAAACATCACCCAACCTAAACCAAACCGAGTCTGGTGCGGGTCTTGAGGGTACAAAAAGTAGACGGTTAAATAAGGGCAAAGCTAGAGTCCAAGAAGAAGCTTCGACCGAAACCACTGACACGGTTCCCGAGGAGACAGCACGGGTCACTTTCCGTGACTTTTCTTCTCAAGAAACATCTTCCGGGCTTGATAAACTCCGTCTCACAAAAGACGAAAGAAAACTTGTGAACCGAGTTGCTCAGTACGGAATACACGGTGGTCGCTTTTATCCGAAAGCTTGGTGTGATAAATATGTGGCTTTTGGATTCTTTACCGATTTTCTGAATTTTCAAGAATGGGAAACCGTGGCTCAGTTTTCGGGTCCAGTCTATCCGATTGAGGTAATACAGTTTTTTGCTTCTGTTTCATTAAACGATGGAGTGTTGAATGCCGTCATTAATGGCCGTTCAGTTTCGATTTCCGTGACGGACTTTTGTACTCTGTTTTCGGTTCCTGGTGATGGAATCAAAATCAATCCGAGTACGTCATGGGAGGAACTGACAGACATGGCTAAGTTGGAAGTTAAGAAATATTTTGATGTTGGGGCGTCGTTGTCGAGTTGTGTTTTGGCGGGAAGTGTGTCACCAAAGTTGAAATTTCTGTTAAACTTTTTATGGAATACCGTAGTTTCGCGTCGGGGAGGACGGGACAAAATTGCATGCTATGAGATGTTGGTCGTGAAGCATTGGTTGGAGGGAAACCGGGTTAATTTACCTTCTCTTGTCTTTTCTCGTATTTCACAAACCGCTTTCTCGGTGACCGAGGACAAAATCTATTCCACTCTTGATCTACCCTATGGAATGTGGGTATCAAGGCTCCTCGAGTCGAAAGGAGTTGTAAATGTGAACAATTATGGGGTCACCGTAAAAGATGAAATGTGTGATACGTTCTTGAAGTTTATGAAGTTAGATGCTAATGGCCCGGAGTTGTTGTTTTTAACAAAAGGAGGTTCGATCGGTTTACAGCTGGGTGGGGCTGATTTTTCCGGGATTGAGTCAAAATTGGATATGTTCATAGGTAGTGTAATGGAGCGCTTAGACGCGCAGGACAAGAAAATTAAGGCGGTATTGGACACGGTTGTTCAAGCCGTGGCAGTGGGTTCCTCTAGCTCTACCCGTGACCAAGGTGGGTCGGGTGTGAGTCGAGAGATGCGGACATGGATGACGAGTATGGATGATCGTCTTGCTAGGTTGGAAAGAAACATTGTCGATTGTAAACAAGAAATGTATAGGCAAAGGGATTGGATGACATATTTGGTGAGCCAAGGCGGTTCTTTGGTTAAAAGTGGAACGGAAATGCGTGAGGGGATGCGTACCATCTATGATGCGACGGAGGCTCTTTCGTTGAAAGTTCGGAACTTTGACGTTTGTCTCACCGCTCAAGCTACACATGTGTCCTCGTGCCTTGACCATCTCTCCACTCTCGAGTACCGCACTAGGCCCGGTTATAAAGCACCCTAGCCTCATCCGCCTACCCACATGCTTTGCTTTTCTTATCCTTGGTTGTTTCAATTCTTGAACTACTTAACCATATTCGGCCCATTTTGGCATGTTTAAACAATTGTTCTATTCGGCCCAATGGCAACTAATACTCTATTTTGTGGTTTGTAGTTCCTAATTAACATTTACTCTTGATTTTGCTTGGTATAAATCGTTCTATATTGCGTATTTTGCATATCTATTTCTTGTCTTGACATGTGTTATTCTAGTCGTTTCATGTCTTTGTTCTTGTCTTTTCAATGATGCCAAGAGGGGGAAGAAATGATATGATTTGCGTCTTTGCTTAAGCTTGCTCCTTGTCAAGACTCGTTATCTCTTAAATTCTCTCAAGCTATAACTTTGGCTAAGTTGTTTTGTTCTTGCGATCAAAGTTGCTATAACTTTGGAGTGCTTTGTTGAGGGGGAACCATTACTTAGTCACTTTTTTAAGAAGAAATCATATGAGACTTTTCATCATCAAAAAGGGGGAATTTTTTGGACCAATTTCATAGTTTTGATAATGACATGTGTTTACGTAATAATATGTTTTACTCGATATATCATATGCGTGTAATTGTGTGCTTTAGTCTTATTATAGCTAGCAACAATTATGAGAAGAAAGATCAAAGTTAAGCATAACTTTGATAAAGTCTGTGAGACAAAGTTATAACAACTTCAGGAATAACTTTGGAAGTGAACATGAAAGTTATAGCTAACCAGGCATAACTTTAAGGAAAATCGCTTCAAACAAGATCCACATCAAAATACACAAGACTCGAGATGGAGGGTCTTTGTGATCAAGATGAAGAGATGATCCGTATAGTGAAGATCTTTGTGAAGATTAGATAGTATACGTCGTCGTTCGGTAACTATTCCATTCGAGAGATTTTATGTTCAAAAGTTATAGCTTTAGTCTATGACTTTGGATGATAAAATATTGATGCATGATTTTGGAAATAAAATGTTTTGAAATGTTTTCAAAAATGATAGAGTATTTTTATATTTATCAAAAGTTTTATTAGAGAATATATTTATGAGATTCTATTGGTTAGTAATACAACTTATGGGTTGTCATGCTACCTAGGGTTTCTAATATATTATATCTCAATTTGTTGTTAACCTAATTAGCCCACCTAGTGTTTGAGCCACCTAGGGTTTCGTGAAACCTAGTGTTTGTGCCACCTAGGGATGCGTGCCTCCTAGGGTTTCGTGAGCTAGGTGAATCCGGCCTCCTTAGGCTTGTTTCCTTAGTTTACCTAATCTAGGTTTCTAATATATCTTTACAACAATATTTTGAGATATTAAGATAAATATATTTCTAAAAGATAAACTAAATAATATTTTGAGATAAAGATATTTCTAAAAGATAAGCAAATATTATTTTGTGATAAGATAAGTATCTTTATTAAATATTATACTAGGGTTTTAGATCTACTATGATTCTACTACTATAAATACTCATTCACATACAATTTGCAATACACACGAAATACACATACTTTACACGGCTATTTATTTTACTTGTGTTGATTTTCCAAAATCGTTTTAAAGCAAACCTTTGAGCAAATATTTATTATTTTTAGAGTTTGTTTTTAAAGAGTTGTGCATCAATTATTATCAATCGCTTGAGTGAAATACGTTATTGGATAATAGTACATCATTATAAGCTTACAATTTATTAACGGGAATTTGTGTGAGTTATATTGTACTTTCTTATCAGCGTAAGATAGTATAGAGTATTTAGCGATACTCACCTTGAGTTATAATCATAGTGTTGATTATACGAGTGGGTTGGTAAGTTTTGTAATCCGTAGAAAGGTACTAAAAATTATTAATCGAGAATAGTGGACGTAGGTTTCAACGTGTGAAACTGAACCACTTCAAAAATCGTGTGCCTCTCTCTTATCTCTTTACTTTTCGATATTTCGTTATTCGCGCTTACTTTGATTAATTAATTAGTTGATTTTAATTCATAAGATCAAATAATTAATTACATATCATATAAATCGAAAAAGTGGGGCTAGTTTTTAATACTCAATTCACCCCCCCCTCTTTCGTATTCGATCAATAGACTCTACACATATGCATTTATTCTCTTATTTGACACGCATTTCTATGCTTATTACGTAGCTTTTAGCTATTATTATTTCTCTATTTACTACTTTAGGTTGTGTTGTAGTTTTATAGGTTATTACCCAAAAAGGAGCAAATGCAAGCCAAATCCTATCAACAAATGATTTTCAATTGGAGATGAAAGCTTATCCTCTTAGCTTTCCAACGCCACCAAAAATGCATAATTTGACCAAGTAACGAAGAAATGGCGGCCTCTTGAAGTTCGTTGCGCATTGCAGGAAATTTGCCAGACTTTTAGTCGATCGACTATCTGAAGTTGTCGATCGACAGGTTTTGGAAATTAGTCGATCGACAACCATTTTGGTCGATCGACTAATTTGAAGTAGAGATAGCGAATTTCTTCACTTTAGTCGATCGACCAGTCTTGTTAGTCGATCGACTATTTTTAGCTTTAGCCAAAAATTAGATTATCTGATTTGGCCCATTAGTTTTAATAATTACAGAGTTTAGTATTTAAGCTTTGTAAGACAGAATAATTAGGTTATGCTTTGCACTGTACAACAATTCTGCATAACTTTGGATCTAAGACTTGGAATCAATCTTTCTTCCTTTTCTTTTTGTATTGAATCTTTCTCCTTTAATTTTAATTCATTCTTCTTAATTCCTCTATCCTTGTTCTTTCTATTTATTTTTGAATTTATTAGATTGTTAGTTGTTCTTCCATCTTATTCCGTCATGTTTAATTCAATTCTTATCGTTATAGTTAATTTCATTGGATCTATTATGAGTAGCTAATTCTTCTATGCTAGAATTTAGGGAAGCTGCGGTTATGCGATGATATATTGTTAGATTACTAGTTAAGTCATAATTATTGGTTTGTATTGTTAATCGTTGCATTAATTGTTAGTAAATTGGTTAAATGCATGTAACTGATTTATTAGTTTGTTAAACCTTGACCTAGATCGTAAGATATGGAAAAGGTAGAGACTTGCAGCGAACCATAGAATGCCCTAATTAGAGCGAAAGTTAAATTAGTAATTCTAGGGTGAATAGTAGACCGAAAAGAACTATTCCTTACCCTTCAGACCATGTTTATGTTAATCTTTTAATTCTATCATTGACCGTCGTTGACCGTGGTAACCCGATATCCTAGCTATTTCTCTTATTATATCTGAATTCACTTTCTTTCTTTATTTATCTTTCCTTCACTACTTGTAGTTTAGATAACAAACAATTTAAACCCCCAAATTTGTTACTTAGACAGACTATTAATTAGCAAATAGAATTTCTTTAGTCTCCCTGTGGATACGATCCCGACTTCCTTTACTGCATTAGTTTAGGCCAGTTGGTTATCTTTGATTAGGTGTGCGATTTAGCCTGTCAGTCTTCCTCGTTTTTAGGAGTTGGGTTGGCAGTGATTGCGTCAAGATGATTGATTTCAATAGGTCCATTTTTTTATGATAATCCAACACTCAAAGTTAGTGCTTTTAACGTTTTTCTCCCTTCTTTTTTTTCCACCAAGCAAAGTTCTCACCGGTAAAGACTGGGTACTTTGTTTGTTTGTGGGACTCCATAGTCAAAGGATCACTCTTAGGGGATTAGCCTATATCAAGAGCACCAGGCTCTGATACCAATTGAAGAGTACGAATCCAAGCACCTAAGAGGGGGAGGGGGTGAATTAGGTGCCCTTTTTAAAATTTATCTATTTAGTTCAAGGACAGAATGGAGACAAGGTGTCAATTACTTGAGGGACTTAATGGTTTGTTAAGTTTACAAGGAGAGACAGCAAGATTATGTCACAGTGAGCATGACTGTGGTCATTCTAATTTTTGTGAAATGAAATAGCGAGAGATAGACAGCGGAAATTGAAGCACACAAGATGTTTTTAAAACTGGTTCAGCTTCTACTCTGAAGCCTACGTCCATCGTTATTTTATTGATGTTTAGAAATTAACTCTAATGACTAAACCTCTTACAATAGAATAACTACTCCAATCAACTAAGATTGCACTCAAACTCAAGGCTTCTCTGCCTCACAAGAGTCTTTTGTTCTTATCTTCTGGTTTACAGAGTCAAAGATCTCAATTTTTATCTTAAAGAACGGGGAGATCAATAGTTTGACTTAAACGCAAGATAATCGAACAAGCTTACAAATGTCACAGTGCAGCGAAATGTTTCACAGGAGTTTTTTCTTAGTTAACAAGTGAAGACTTTTGAAACAAGAAACTGGTTCTACAAAACACTTTGAATAAGAAGACCTATAGAGTCTATTGATCGAATACGAAAGAGGGGGGCTGAATTGAGTATTAAAAGCTAGCCCCACTTTTTCGATTTGTATGATACGTAATTAATTATTTGATCTTACAGATTAAAATCAACTAATTAATTAATCAAAGTAAGCACTAGTAACGAAAACACGAAAATAAAGAAAGTAAAGAGAGGCACACGGATTTTTGAAGTGGTTCAGTTTCACAAGTCGAAACCTACGTCCACTATTCTCGATTAATAATATTTAGTACCTTTCTACGGATTACAAAAATTATCAACCCACTCGTATAATCAACTATGATTATAACTCAAGGTGAGTATCGCTAAATACTCTATATTATCTTACGTTAAGAAAGTACAATATAACTCACACAGATTCTCATTAAAGAATTGTAAGATTATGTGATGTACTATTATCCAATGACGTATTTTACGCGAGCGATTGATAAAGATTGATGCACGACTATGTTGAAAAACAAACACTAAAAATAATAAATCACTACAAGAATCAGGTCTAGTACCGACCGTTTTTAGCGGTCGCTAAAAGTGAAAATCGGTCGGTAATACTTCTTACCGACCGTTTTTCCTTCCTTGGCGTCCGAATAAAATCGGTCGGTAATTGTGGTCGGTAAATGTTTCTTACCGACCGATTTCAAATCGGTCGGAAACATACCGACCGATCAATCAGTCGGTGGAGAGAAAATCCGTCGGTGCTAAAACATATTGACTTGGTCAATGTAAATGTCCAATCGGTCGGTAACAACAAAATCGGTCGGTAATTACCGACCGACAGTCGGTCGGTATAGGACCATTTCGGTCGATGTCATTTTTAGACCACAAATAATCAGGAACTATTCAGACGGCAGTCGGTCGGTATTTGTATGTAGTCGGTCGGTAAATTGTTGAGTCGGTCGGTAAATTGTATGAGTCGGTCGGTATTTATTGTGAACGATTTGGGTGATTTTGCTTCTTATTTTCCCCCATTTGCTATATTTCCTGCAAACTTTTCAATATATATACAAATGCGTTCGTACACAATTTTTTGAAACCAGAAACCGTCTTTCAAATTAGAAACTACTAAAGTTTACATTACAAGTCTTACAACTACTAAAGTTTACATTACAAACTACTAAAGTTTACATTAACTAGCATAACCATGTCTTATACAACAAACTACTAAAGTTTACATTACAATTAACCCTATCTTACACAACCAAGTACCTTACACTTGAAAACCACTTCCGCCTCCACCGGGGTTATCGTTATTTGGGTTAGTCGGAAAATCAAATATGTTATTGTTGCATCGGTATTGGGTTTGGGATTCAAGCAGTTTGGCTAAGGCCTCAATTTGGCGCCTTGTTTCTTCCCGTTCACGCATAGCAGCGGCTTGACTTGCCGTGATTTGCTGCCTTAGTTCTTCTTGATTTTTCACGTAAAGTTCATCCCTTTGTTGCATCTCCTCTCTATACTTCCTAAACTCTTCGACTTCCCTCTCACGTGCTTGAATTGATTGAGTTAGAACACCCGGGATATATTGGTGGGAGGCGGAAGATTTACCTGTCGACGATGATGACGCCGGGGGAGTGTAATATAGTGAGGCGGCGGTCCCTAAACCAAAGACTTGGCCCTTCTTGTATCCATCCACCGAATCGTACCAAACCTTGTTAACGTCAATCGGAAGTCCTTGCTCCGTAAGCTCGGCTATCATCCTTTGAAAATTTTGCTACATTGTCAAAAAGAAAGTTGTAAATAACTCATCTATCGTCCTTAGAAAATAAAAAAAGCGTCTATCGAAAGTCCTAAAACAAATGTAAAAATGAAATTTCGAATGTAGTAATACTTACATATCTAGCTCGGGCAGTTGGATGACTCCATTGCTCCTCACCATCAACCATTCTCATATGGCTATCAAGAAATAGCTCCACTGCATTAGGGGCTATACCCCCCTTATCTTGCGCCTTTAATAAAACCAAATCAAACATTAACTTCAAATTACAAATACTAACATTACACTAACAAAGTAAATTATCAACTTCAAATACTTAAATAAGTTCAAATTATTTACCATCTTAGCAGCATGTTTAACAGCTTTGATTGACCCGTAATGATGTGTAGTAGGGCCATCTTCGCCGCCTTTCTTGTTGATGGAAGCTTGTTTCGATCTCTTGATAAACGCCTTATTCTTCCGCTTCTCGATTAATTCTTTGAAAACATTAGGAAGCATCCAACCCGGGCCAACCGGATTCTTACCTCTTGCCATCTGGCCGGCATCATACATGGCGTCTTTTAAACGCTTTCTACACGTCTCATTGTATTGCTTCCTACACTCATCCTCATGCTTAGGATCCCAATGGCACAATGTCTACACATAAAAACAACAACACTTATAAAAACAAACACACATATAAATTAATAAAGTAAAAGTTTATATATATAAATACCCGAAAATTAGCAAACCACGCATCCCTTTTACTTTTTGGAGCCTCTTTCCAGCTCAAGTAAGGGCCATCGTAGTTGTTTTTGAAAGACCGGCTAACTCTTCGGACCACTTGGCTATCGTCAAACCTATATCAATATTTATATTAGAAAATGATATGTAACATGTTTATACGTGTAATTTATTAGAACAGATATTATAAATAAGAAATTGTACCATAATAACCCCGGCTCTATATCAATAGGTAACTCTACTCTTGATGTCGCAGGGGTTGTACTTTCGTTTGATGTCTGCCCCTGCTCATTGTTGTTCTCTTCGTCGCTCGTCTCCCCCTCTTCTATCACCGGGTCCCTAAATACTATACCTTGTTCTCGTGGTCGTCCTCGTTCTCGTCCTCGTTCTCGTCCTCGTCCCCGTCCCCGTCCATGATCTCCTGACATCTTAAACAAAACTAAATATACACAAGTTAATGTTAGCAATTAAACATTGTTGTCAAATAAACAAAGGAGTTTGATAATTGATGACACATAAAACATTACTAATTATAATGTACTTATTACATAACATAAAACATTACTAATTATAATGTACTTATTACATAACACAACTAGTCTTTTACTCATCGTCATCTTCATCTTCATCGTCATATTCATCTTCATCCTCCTTCTCCTCCTCCTCCTCCTCCTCCTCCTTCTTCTTCTCCTCCTCATCTTCATCTTCATCCTCATCTTCATCATCATTTATAAAATCAACTTCATATAAGTCTTCATTTCCTCTTCCAAATCTACGAACCTCCACCACCTCATTATCTCCTTCAATAAAACCTTGTAAGACTTCATCTTCCACAATGGAAGATAAATTAAGAGGTGTCGTCATTTCTTCTTGAAATACGGTTGTGTCAACCGGTGCATCAAATTGTGATCTCGCTTTACTTTTAAACACCGCCCACCAATTATCTCTATCTTTCTTTGTGCTTGGATAAGAAATGTAATAAACTTGATTAACTTGATGTGCGAGCACAAAAGGGTCGTATTTTAAATACTTTCTCTTATGATTTACTTCAACAAGTTTATACGTGTCATGTACAATTGTGCCGATTGAAGAATTATCCATCCAACAACATTTAAACAAGATTGCATTATACGCCATTTGGTCACCACAATACCTCAACTCAATAATCTCTTCTAGGGTACCATAATAGTCATCTCCACCAACACCGTTAACACAAACACCATAATTCATACTTGCTTTATTTTTCCCATATTTCAGTGTGTGAAAATTAAAGCCATTTATCGAATATTTCTGCCAAGATTGTACTTCTTTACAAGGACCCCTTGACATGGCCACCAACAAATCATCCTTGATATCTTCTTGAAGTACCTAGTTTAACATTAGTCTTATTAACTACCCATATATATTGACTTAAGGTTAGGTTGTATATATATTTGTTTAATGTTTGTAAATGAAACTTACATGTTCTTTAAACCAATTTGGGTATAGCTGTTCGTATGAAGTCCAAACCTCATCTATATCAATATTTGGATGTTGCTCACGGATGAAAGCTTCGAATAACCTATCATTTAACAATTGTTATTATAATATGAATAATCTACCACTTTAATTATTTTATTGCCAAAGTGTAAAAAATTCACATACCTCTCATATTTTTCTAATCGTTCACAATTCGATAAGGCGTAAAGATGAGCACGTTCATATTCATCTCCATCCAAATATCTTATTTTTCCTTTTGTCAATGGTTGCGCTCCATGTTTTTGGAATAGCTCAGGTAAGGAAGACTCCGTTTCATCTTTTGTTCCAAAATCTAAATCTTTACCCTTTGTGT
>JAIUZE010002295.1:0-22025 GCA_022085475.1 Heliosperma pusillum | reverse complement strand
TGTAATAAAACACTAAACCATGTTCTAACCACACAATAAACCAAATTCCACTCAAAAGATTCCAACTTTAAACCAAAGTTACAATCTTTCAAGGTTGCTTCAACAATATCAAGACAAATTAACCAAATTTATCTAGACAAAGCAATAATTAAACAAACACTTGCTAAGATGGTTAGTCTCAACAACAATTCATTCAACAATAGAATTTAAACATGAGAAAATGGAATTAAATAGAGAAGAAGAGGTTCAAAAGGTCTTATAATGCTAAAAGGAGAGAACTTGTTCCAATTACACTAAGCAATGGAAAATTAGCTACCCATAATCCAAATATTACAACCCATTATGAAGTTCAACCAAATTACAAAACCAAAATGAAGAACAAAACTTGAGAGAATTCTAATGTGTTCTGTTGTGGAATGTTGTATCAAATGTTGTGTTTTTCTCTCTCTAAAATCTGATTCTTATATACCCTTGGTCCGAAAACCTAGGGGCCTTGAGAAATGGGCCTTAAAATGACAAGACGGAGAATGAAGGAACGCATGCTTGAGACCAGGACGCTGGCAGCGCCCACGGACGCTGGCAGCGTCGTGGGACGCTGGCAGCGTTCCCTGGCGCTGGCAGCGTTTCACGCTGCCAGTTTTTCCCCTTGGTTGAGCGCCTTGACTTTCGTTGACCCTTTGGATTTTAGTCCCGCCTTGACTTCCATTGACCCTTTGGACTTGGTCTTCTTACATTGATGATTTGTTTGTAGCCCACTCCAATTGTCGGGTTGGGGTCTCGGGTCTCGGGTTTGACTTTGAATTTTGTTGACTTCCGGGTTTGACTCTAAAAGTTGACTAAAAATACTAAATAACAACATAATTACAATGACTAAGGTTAGCATAAAACGATGCTAACGACCCGTAAAAAGTATAATAAACGAACCTAATAAATACTACTAGACACAACACATTTTGGTGTTGTCAAATACCCCCGCACTTGGACTTTTACTCGTCCCGAGTAAAAACTCGAGATTAGCAAGACAAACATGAGTCCAAACATAGCATGTGAAGGTAATGACCTCTCTTCCCTCACCACTACCTTCTTATATCTCCCTCAAAACACAACCACCTATTAAAAGAAAACAAAATAAAAAGACTCAAATCTTGTGGCACTCTTCTCTCACTCCCCCTCCTTATATCATCCCTCAAGACTAAGACACGACATGCCACCTACTACGACTCAACTCACCTCAACTCCTCCCTTCTTATACCTCCCAAGATTGAAGTATGATCATCTTTGCCTTATCCCAAGGCATAACGAGATGACCCTCATCATCAAACTCCATGCAACTCCACTTCTTATATCACCCCCTTATTACTCCACTAGTGTAAAGCATGGTTACTTGGTTGGCCCCAAACTACACAATTCGCACAACCAAACAACCAACCAAATAAATCCACTGATTTGGAACCAAATTTGTGACTCAAAAAAATAAATAAAAAGAAATCGTAAGCTAGCCTCCTTACAAATTCCTCCTTATTTCTCCCTTATTTTTCCTCCATAAATCCTCATCATCGGAAGTATTTTGCTCAAAATTTTTTTTTCTTTTTCTTTTTCCATTTTTTTTCTTGAAAATCCCTCATTTTGCCTAAGGTGCCCTTTCGGGTTTTCACCTTAACTTTTTCTTTCCTCTCACTTGTGGCTCGCAACTCGATTTTTTATTTTGTCCGGAATGCCCTTTCGGGTTTTCATTCCGTCCTCGGCCACCTTCCCAATTTTTGCCTAGGTTCCCACCCTTGTGGGTTTTCACCTAGCCGGGATTTTTCAATTTTTTTTTTCTTTTTCCTCAAAACAAAAACAAAACAAAATACAATGCATCAAAACAAAATAACTATATACAATCCTCTCCCCCACACTTAGATCATACAATGTCCTCATTGTAGGGGAAAAGGTCGGGGTGCTTCATCAATTGTTGAAATGAGAAGAACCCGAGGCACCTCCTCGGTTTCTCCTCCTCTCTCTTTCTTCTCTAACCCTTCTTCTTCTTTCTAGGCCTTCATCAAGGGCCTCTTGTGTATAAGGAGTGGGGTAGCCCGGGTTTTGGTGGATGGACATGCCGAAAAGTGAGCTAGCCAAACCATAAACATCTTCTTGTGCCACCGCATCTTCATATGAATCTTGATGGTAAGTGTGGTGGCGCTCATTTTGAGCTTCGAAATGGTTTGTGGCTTGCTCCCTCCAAGCATTTTGTGTCGCCCACATGTCATTTTGCTCTTGCCACCTTTGGTCTTGTTGCTCCCTCCAAAGGCGGTCTTCCTCTTGCCGTGCTACCAACCCCCTCCACTCTTCTTGTTAAGCCCTCTCGGCCTCCTCTCTCAACCTCTCCCTTGCCTCCACTACATTATTCCAATCATCTAAGGACTCTAGCCTACCTCCTTGTCTTTGTTGCCAATTGTAAGAATCGTCCACCCTTCCACTTATGTGCTTTAAGACATCGGTTGTGCTAGAAAAGTAGGATGCCATTTGTTGTTGCCATGGCTCCATTGGAATGCTAGAACGAGTCTCCGCGTCAAACATTGGGGTGTCGGTGTCTTGGTGGTTTTGGTAAGATGATTGGGAATGGTATGGTGGTGGTGCTTGTTGTTGTTGTTGTTGTTGTTGTTGTTGAAAAGGAGGGTTTTGGAAAGGTCCTTGCTCAATTGCGAGGATCTCCCTCTCCTCGTTAACTCGCTCACTTCCCTCACCTTGCTCTCTCCTTAGCCTCCTTTTTTGCCGCAATGGCACTTCCTCTACCTCCTCCTCACTACTACTCTCTCCCAAACTCTCTTCCCTAGGGCAAAATAAATCCTCCGAGTTTGTCCCCTATGTAAAGGGTTGTTTGAAGGTCGAGGCATCTTCATATAGCTAAGGCCAGCACTCCCCAACCAAAATCCTCTCAAAGGTTCCTCTTTGCTAATTTTTAACATGTGTACCTCCTCTAGCCCAAAGTGGTTGTACCTTGTCAAACCCTTACAAGAGTTTACCTCTTGCTCCTCATCAATCCCCTCCTCATAGTGTTGCACCAAAAAGGTAATCACCCACCCAAGGTGGATATTTGCTATAGTAGATTTTTGTCGGTGTTTAATGCAAGCTCTCATAAACAAGTCCGCCCAATATGGTACCCCTACCCCTTCCAGGAGCATAGTCCATAAACACAACCGGATGGTCTCCGGTACTTTAGCGGGCTCTCCCGCGGAGTTAAAAATGGTGGTAAGGAACCGGGTGATGAGTCGAAGTACGGGGTGGGTGATTGTGGAGAGTCTGGCATCCTTAGATGCGGTGTTACAACCCGTAATATTGCTCCACATGATGTGCATTTTCCCTTTGCAACATTTAATTTCTTCGGGGGTTTTTGTGATTTTTAGGATTTGGCGAATTTCGGAGATTGGGGCGTTGTGCCAAGTTTGGTTGAGACGGAAGCAGTAGGCTCTTTCATTACCCTCGGGAACGTCCAACTCGGACAAGGTTGCTAGAAACTCGTACGCAAAACTCTTATAGGTGTGATCCCAAGAGTCCGGTTCGAGATAAGCTTCTAGCCCTACTTTAGCTAGCATATCCCTTGTTAAGTCAAACATGCCCAAGGCATGAAGGGTGCTTGGGGAAAAGAATTTTGTGGTTATGAGGGGTTGTTGGCGGGGTGCGGTAAGTTTGTCCCAGATTTTTTTATGTTGAGCACTCAACCTCTCATAACCCATGAACACCGTTGCAACATCGGTGTCGGGCTCACTCACCGTGGCCCTTTTATTCTTTCCCTTCCCAAACAACATGGAGATTTTAGGAGCCATTTTTTGCAAAAATTCAACAATACAATACAACACAACAACAAGCAAACACTCAAAGAAGTTTTTCACTCAAACAAGCAATTCAACAAACACTTGGTGTGCAACAATCTAAACACCTCAAAAGCTTAGTGTTTGTTGAATTCTTATGCCTTACTCAGAAATTTTTTACCAATCCTAGATACACAATCAACAAGGGCAAGGGAAAAACTCAAACTAAGACTAATTCAAGCCTAATTTTCGAGCAAAAATAAAAGAATAATGGAAAAAGTTAAGTATGATGTTATACCTTTCCGATTCCACAAAACTTAAGCTCCTTGATGACTAGAATAAGCAAGGAATCCGTCAAAAACCCTTTAAAAACCCACTAAAGCTCCTTAAATTCGAATTTGAGGAAGAGTTTTCTAGGTTTTCAAAGAGGGATTTTTCTGAGATTGTAAGTGATTTAGGTTGATTTTGAGGTGTTTGAAGGTAGAATGAAGGTTAGGATGAATAATTTGATTGATTTTGATGAAGGTTTGTGAAGATTTGGGGGTGAAAGGTGAAGTTTTGAGGGATTGGGGTTGTATTTGGGGTTTTTTTCGTGAAAAATAAGGTATGAGTGTTTGGATGGATTGTGATGAACTCGTGCTAAGAAGACCTGAAATCTGCATTCGACGCTGGCAGCGTCCTTCAATGCCGAATTTCCTACGTTTTGCACTAAGCCAAAATTTGGCTAAGTGTTACAAACACCACCACACTTAGATTTTCACTCCAATGGCCCATAATAATCTTCAATATCAAAATTTCACCGAGTCCCGCACTTTTTACCAGTCGCACGCATCCCGAGGCGGCCAAAAACTTGCAAAATCTTCACAAAAACGTTAGTAACATCAAAAAAATTTGATTGATGCAAGTTCTAACTACTTAAAAACAACTCAAATATTAAAAGTAACAATGAAACTTAAATGACATATTCACAAGAATTGAATATTTACATGTTTTGCCGTTTATTTAGAGTCGATGGCTCGACTTAGTGGCTCCAAGCTTTTCAACCTTCATACACGGGGTCTTCAAGTAAGACCTCTTCTTCCCCCTGCCGGGCACATCCTTTAAAGTAATGTTTGAGCCGATGGCCATTCACCTTGAGTAGCTTTCCTTCCCCGGGCCCTTCCACCTCAATTGCTCCATGAGTAAACACCTTCTTGACGGTGTAAGGTCCAAACCATCTTGACCTCAACTTACCCGGGAAGAGTTTAAACCGATTTTGGAACACAAGAACTTGATCGCCTTCTTTGAAAACCCAACGGTTTATCATCCCGTCGTGCCATTTCCTTGTTTTCTCCTTGTAGATTGAGGAGTTCTCATAGGCATCATGGCGAATTTCCTCAAGTTCTTGCAATTGTAGCTTTCGGTGCATACCGCTCTCATCATGGTTTTGGTTGAATGATTTGATAGCCCAATAGGCTTTGTGCTCAACCTCCACGGGGAGGTGGCAAGCCTTGCCATAGATGAGACGGAATGGGGACATGCCGATGGGGGTCTTAAATGCGGTTCTATATGCCCACAAAGCATCAACTACCCTCTTGCTCCAATCCTTCCTATCCGGATTCACCGTCTTTTCAAGGATCCCTTTAATCTCACGGTTGGAGAGCTCGACTTGGCCGTTTGTTTGTGGGTGATAGGCCGTTGAAATCTTATGGTTCACCCCATACCTTTTTAGAAGGCCTCCAATCACCTTATTGCAGAAGTGGGTACCTCTATCACTAATTATAGCCCTTGGAAAACCAAACCGGGAGAATATGTTTTCTTGGATGAAGGTTGCTACCACCTTTGCATCATCGGTGCGGGTAGGAATTGTTTCAACCCATTTTGACACATAATCTACAGCCAAAAGGATGTACAAGTAGCCACCGGAGTTAGGAAAAGGGCCCATAAAGTCAATTCCCCATACATCAAAGACTTCACAATAGAGGAGGGGTTGTTATGGCATCTCGTTCTTCCTTGTCAAGTTCCCCACTCTTTGGTATCGGTCACAAGTCTTCACAAATTTATGAGCATCTTTGAAGAGGCTTGGCCAAAAGAAACCGCATTCAAGCACTTTCCTTGCGGTTCTTTGTGGCCCAAAATGTCCTCCACATGCATAGTCATGACAATGATGTAGAATGGATGGAATCTCACTTTCGGGCACGCATCTTCTTATAAGTTGATCTTGGCAAAATTTCCACAAGTATGGGTCATCCCATATATAGTACTTTGCATCGGACTTTACTTTGCTTCTTTGATGGGAAGAGAAATGGTTTGGAAACCGCTTTGTCACCAAATAGTTGACCATGGTAGCATACCATGGTTCCTCCACTTGGATAGCATATAGGGACTCATGAGAGAGACCTCCTTCAACCTCATCAAGAGGGCATGATGGTCTTCCTTCAAGGTTTAGCTGCCTTAGATGATCCGCCACCACATTCTTCACCCCTTTCTTATCCTTTATCTCTACATCGAATTCACTTAGGAGAAGGATCCACCTCAACAACCTCGGTTTTGCATCCTTCTTTGCCACAAGATATCTAATGGCGGCATGATCGGTGTAGATGATCACCTTTGTGCCCAAGAGATAAGATCTAAATTTCTCTAGGGCATATATCACACCAAGGAACTCCTTCTCCGTTGTAGAGTAGTTCTTTTGAGCGTCATTCAAGAGTGTAGATGCATATTGAATCACATGGGGTCCCTTGTAACTCTTTTGACCCAATACCACTCCCAATGCGTAGTCACTTGCATCGGTCATGATTTCAAATGGAAGATCCCATTGCGGTGCTTGAATAATTGGTGCGGTGACCAATCTCTCCTTCAAATCATCAAAAGCTTTCCTACAAGAGGCATCAAAGACACACTCCGCTTCCTTGTGCAAAAGCTTACATAGGGGGTTGGCAATTTTTGAAAAGTCTTTAATAAATCTCCGAAAGAAACCGGCATGTCCGAGAAAAGACCTAATGTCTCGGGTGTTAGATGGATAAGGTAAGGTTTTGATAATGTCAACCTTAGCCTTATCCACCTCAACCCCCCTTTCCGACACTACATGTCCTAGAACGATGCCACTAGTCACCATGAAATGACATTTTTTGGAGTTTAAAATGAGATGGGACTCTTGGCATCGCTCTAAGACAAGAGCAAGGTGTTTTAGACATGCATCATAAGAGTCCCCATGGACGGTGAAATCGTCCATGAATACTTCTATGATCTTTTCTACATAGTCGGAGAATATACTCAACATGCACCGTTGAAAAGTTCATGGTGCATTACATAGACCAAATGGCATACGTCGATAAGCAAATGTACCGAATGGACATGTGAATGTGGTCTTGACTTGGTCCTCAGGTGCGATTGGGATTTGAAAATATCTCGAGTACCCGTCAAGGAAACAATAGAAAGCTTTTCCCGCTAGTCTTTCTAACATTTGATCAATAAATGGTAGCGGGAAATGGTCTTTCAAAGTAACCGCATTCAAGCGGCGGTAGTCAATACACACCCTCCAACCGGTTTGTGGTTGGGTGGAGACCAAGTCTCCTTGTGCCTTCTTGACTACCGTCACTCCTCCCTTTTTGGGCACGACTTGAGTTGGGCTAACCCAACGGGAGTCGGAAATAGGGAAGATGATGCCCATTTGCAAAAGTTTAATTACCTCCTCTTGCACTACCTCCGCCATTGGTGGATTGAGCCTCTTTTGGGGTTGTCTGACCGGTTTGGCATCCACTTCAAGTCTTATCTTGTGCATGCAAGTCACCAGGCTTATTTCCTTGAGGTCCGCTATGCTCCACCCAAATGTATCTCTATGCTTTTGAAGCAATGCTACCAATTTGCCCTCTTGGTCCTCGTTGAGTGTGCTTGAGATGATAAGAGGTAGGGTGTGGTTGTCTCCTAAGAAGATATACTTTAAATGACTTGGAAGGGTCTTCAACTCGACCTTCGGGGGCTTCACAATTAAAGGGAGGGGCTTGTGGAGGGGTATGCTCAAAGCAAAAAGCTCGGACAAGTTTTCCAGAGCTGGACGCTGCCGGCGCTGGTCGACGCTGGCAGCGTCTTGTGACGCTGGCAGCGTCGTGGGGCGCTGCCAGCGTTTTCCACTGCCTTGCCCTGTTTTCAGCATATCGATGATGTTGAGTTCTTCATATGTGTCTAGTGGCTCTTCTCTTTCCAAGTCCTTGAGATGTTCATGCACATCAACCGACAACAACAAACGCAAACCCTTCTCTTCCACATTGTTAGTTAGGGCCACCTCAAGTGGGTCCGTATACATTTGATGCACCAAAGGCTCAAAAATATCTAAGAAGAAACAAGATTGAACATCACTAGGGTGTCTCATAGAGTCATAGATATTATAGGTCAATCTCTTTCCCTCAAACTCCATTGTCTAACATCCGTTTGAAACATCAATCTTGGTCTTAGAGGTTTTCATGAATGGCCTACCAAAGAGAAGGGGAGTGGCACTTGAACTAGACTTCATATCTAAAAAATAGGAATCTGCCAGGAAGACAGGGTTATCTACCTCTACTAGCACATCCTATATTAAGCCTTTGGGATAGACACTAGACCTATCGGCTAATTGAATAACCACCCCGGTCTTAGACAAAGGTCCTAAGCCTAGGGTCTCATAGATGGATAGGGGCATGACGTTAATAGAGGCTCCAAGGTCTAACATGGCACGTTTAAAACTTTGCCCTCCAATGGTGCAAGGGATGGTGAACATGCCCGGGTCTCCACATTTCTTTGGTAATTTGTGTTTGAAAATTGCCGAAACATGCTCACTCACCCTAACCCTATGGGTTCCTTTCTTAGGATTTCTCTTAGGTGTACAAAGTTCTTTCAAGAACTTTGCATACCTAGGGACACTATTCAACAAATTAAGAAGAGGAATGTTTACCTCACACTTCCGGAAAGTTTCATACAAGTCGTTCTCCTTGTCATACTTCCTTGTGCTTATCAAAGCACTAGGAAATGGGACTTCCGGTATGTATTCCTCTACTTCATCATCCTCAATAATGTCTTTACCCATCTTTGAAGTGTCTCCCTTGGGGTCCTTGCTTGTGGATGTCCATTTCCCATTCTTTGATAGCTCTTCATGACCAACTACCAACTCTCCTTGGTCTTCAATTTCCAAGGTCTCCATCTCAAGGTTCTTCATCTTTTGTTTGCCTTTTCCAAGGGGGTGTACCTCCAACTCCTTGCCTCCCCTTAAGGTCATGGCACTAGCATTTTCCCCAGGTGGTGGGATGGTTTGAGATGGGAATCTTGTGGAGCTTGAGGCTTGGGATTTTGACATATTGGAGGCCATTTGGGATAGTTGGGTTTCCAAATTGCTTACCCTAAGGTTGTTTGCCTCCCTATCCTTCCTTGCCTCTTATCTATCTCTCCTTGCCTCCTCCCTATCTTTCTCTTGATTGGTAAGGAGTGTTTGCAAGATATCACTCAAGTTCCCTTGAGAAGAAGAATTTCCTTGAATGGGGCCTTGGTTCGATTGTCTTTGAGCATTGTTTTGAGATTGAGAGTTACTTGGGAAATTTGAATTGTTGGGTCTTTGATTGTTGTAATTTCTTTGTTGATTTTGTTGGAAATTGGAGTTCCGGTTTTGGGTGGGATTTTGGGCTCTCAAGTGATTGAATTGACCGTTTTCAAAGCTCTTTGACTTGTCCCCTCTCCATCCCAAAAGGTCACGGTTCCTCACTTGGTTGTACATTCCCCCACCACTTGGGTTTCTTGAATTGTAATTCCCATGCCCCATAGCATTAAAACTTTCCATAGTTGCTCCTTGTTCAATCATGATGTAGCATGTGTTGGTGGCATGGTCACCCCCACAATATGATCATTCAATTGGTTCGGGATGTTGAGAGAATGAGTTACCTTTGTTAACAACCAAGTTCGACACCATACTTATAAGTTCACCCATTTCTTGCATGATCTTGTGATTTTGAGAAGCATAAGGATCTTCCATGGAAGATACATTCCTAGAGCTTCTCCCCTTTCACTCTTCCTTCCATAGCTTCTTGTGTTCATTGCCAAGTTTTCAATAATATTGTTGGCTTCGGCCATATTAAGTGTATCAATTCCACCTCCGGTGGCGGCAATGATCATTCTTTGGTCATTTTGGCACAACCCCTCATTGAAAGCTGTCAACAAATCATCTCCCGACATGCCATGGTATGGGCATCTTGCCACAAGACTCTTGAAATGCTCCTAATAGTCATAAAGGGTCTCTCCCATTTCTTGCTCAATGGTAGTGATAAGCTTCTTTGAGTGATTGTGTCTTGAATCCGGGTAATACTTTTCAAGAAACTTTTTCTTCAAACCCACCCATGTGGTAACAGAGTGAGCTGAAAGGCAAAAGAGCCATTCTTTCGCGGCATCTTAAAGAGAAAACAGAAATGCCCTTAGCTTGAATTGATCTTCGGTCACTCCTTGCGGAATAGCACCTTGGCAAATCATATGAAATTCGGCCAAGTGTATATTAGGGTCATTCCCCACCATGCCATGGAATCTAGGTAAGTTGTGGACGAAGAAACCTTTAAGCTCAAAGTTCACATCCCCCATGGGAGGATATGCAATACAAAGTGGTTGCTCCTCATAATTCCTTGCCCGAATCTCACCGATTGTCCTATTATCCTCCATATTGGGTGGGTGAAGGACGTTCAATGGAGATGGTATCCTAGGTGGTGACTCAAACACTTCCTCCAGTTGTTCTTGAAAATTATTATTTTCCAACTCCTCTTCATTAGGTTCCCTCCAAAAAGATCTCCTATAAAGGGGATTTGAAAATAACCAATTTGATATGCTACTTGAAGATGGATCAATATCTTGGTCACCAAGTCCCTCTTGTGACCTAGGCATAAACTCTAAAACAACTCAACAACACATATTAGTAACTTCAACACAAAGTAACCTATAAACACTACAAAAAGAAATATTTGAAAAACAATCTAAACAAATTATGACACTAACAAGAGTTTAAATTTGATATTTAGCTATATTGCCTTCCCCGGCAACGGCGCCAAATTTGACGGGCTTAAAAGCGGTGTCGCTAATTCCGCTAATCAGCTACGTTCAAATAACAATTTATAACTCCTAAACAAACACAAACTATCTTAAACAAAGGTAGTAAATGGTAAGAATAGGGTCGAACCCAAGAGAAGGCGGTATTAACTAAATTAATCTAATCTAGACTCTTGATAAAACCCAATTAACAAACTAATTACTAACTAATTACTCTAATCACAAATTAAGACACTAATTAAGATAAAAGCTAAAATTAATTACAAACTATGATATTCACAATGACAAAACATGTAGGATAACATATAGGGAGAAAGTTTGACATGGGAATTCATTATTAAGTCTAAAATTACCAACAAAAACTAAAGATTCAAATATTCAAATAAGGAGAAACAACTTAGTGTAATTTTCCCAAGTTCCCTACAATTAACAAAGTAAAGAATCTTCCTTTCCACTCTTCTCTAATTATCTAATACAAGTTTCTAAGAAATTAGCCAACATGGATTAAACCAACCAAGGATGACCCTTTACAACTAAATTTACACCCATTAAAACATGAGCCCAACTCAAAGATGCAAGCTTTATGAACAATACCAAAGAAACAAGATAGAACCATGTAATAAAACACTAAACCATGTTCTAATTACACAATAAACCAAATTCCACTCAAAAGATTCCAACTTTAAACCAAAGTTACAATCTTTCAAGGTTACTTCAACAAAATGAAGACAAATTAACCAAATTTATCTAGACAAAGCAATAATTAAACAAACACTTGCTAAGATGGTTAGTCTCAACAACAATTCATTCAACAATGGAATTTAAACATAAGAAAATGGAATTAAATAGAGAAGAAGAGGTTCAAAAGGTCTTACAATGCTAAAAGGAGAGAACTTGTTCCAATTACACTAAGCAATGGAAAATAAGCTACCCATAATCCAAATATTACAACCCATTATGAAGTTCAACCAAATTACAAAACCAAAATGAAGAACAAAACTTGAGTGAATTCTAATGTGTTGTGTTGTGGAATGTTGTATCAAATGTTGTGTGTCTCTCTCTCTCTAAAATCTGATTCTTATATACCATTGGTCCGAAAACGTAGGGGCCTTGAAAATGGGCCTCAAAATGACAAGACGGAGAATGAAGGAATGCATGCCTGAGACAAGGACGCTGGCAGCGTCGTGGGACGCTGGCAGCGTTCCTTGGCGTTGGCAGCGTTTCACGCTGCCAGTTTTTCCCCTTGGTTGACCGCCTTGACTTTCGTTGACCCTTTGGATTTTAGTCCTGCCTTGACTTCCATTGACCCTTTGGACTTGGTCTTCTTACATTGATGATTTGTTTGTAGCCCACTCCAATTGTCGGGTTTGGGTCTCGGGTCTTGGGTTTGACTTTGACTTTTGTTGACTTCCGGGTTTGACTCTAAAAGTTGACTAAAAATACTAAATAACAATATAATTAAAATGACTAAGGTTAGCATAAAACGATGCTAACGACCCGTAAAAAGTATAATAAACGAACCTAATAAATACTACTAGACACAACACATTTTTGTGTTGTCAGTAAATCAGAACCCTCGGATTTTAGAAATAGGGTTTTGTCGACTGATCCGCTTTTAAAATTATTTTGTAATAGCAATTTAGACAATCTGTCGTACCATGCCCTAGGCGCTTGTTTAAAACCATATAAAGCTTTATCAAGTTTAAAAACATGGTTTTGAAATTTGCTATTTAAAAATCCGGGAGGTTGTTCAACAAAAACTTCTTCTTCCAAATATCCGTTATGAAATGCAGTCTTAACGTTCATTTGGTACTGTTTCATTCCCTTATGAGCTGCGAAGTCGATAAGCAGACGAATAGTCTCAAGTCTTGCTACAGGTGCAAACATTTCGTCATAATCGATTCCTTCCTGTTGATTATATCCTTGAACGACCAATCAAGCCTTATTACAAACTATAACTCCTGAGTCATCCAATTTATTTCTAAATACCCATCGAGTACCAATTACAGTTCGATTTTTAGGTTGTGGCAATAGATGCCAAACTTTATTACGTCGAACTGTTGAAGCTCTTCTTGCATTTCCACAATCCAGTCGGATGTTGGTAGGCTCTATGGTAGACAGAAAAGAATAGAATGAACAAAAGTTATTTAATGTTCGCCTTGTTTGAACTCCCTTATTCAAACTTCCTAGGATATTATCCATAGGATGAGAACTCTTATATTTCCATTTCTTAGAGTTCTTAGGCTCATCATCATCTGATAAACTCTCACTTTCCTCAAATGATTCAGAATCAAGATTGGTTCCCTCTGAGCTTGACTCCGGGGTTATAGCTAAAGTTGGTACAACTTTAGTTACAATATCTTGATCTGAGTCCAAAGTTATAGCATCATCAGTTATAACTTCGGTTTCCCTATCCTTGTTTTGAGAAGAGACATTCGTATCATTAACAATTGTCTTAGTTCTCTTTTCAAGATCATTTGCGAATTTATCAAGTTCATCATGATTCCTTCAATAACTTCTTCATTGATTTTTGGTAAATCATCCCTAGTAAGGCAAAAATTGGGATCATCCATGTCTTCTTCTTCATTTTGTTCAACTTGTTCAGGCACATTATCTTCATCAAATACAACATGGACACTTTCTTCTATGCACAAAGTTCTTTTGTTAAAGAATTTATAAGCTTTGGTATGATTAGAATAACCAACAAACACAGTTTTGTCACTTCGTGGATCAAATTTGCTTAAATTACTTTTTCCATTATTATGGACAAAACATTTGCTACCGAAGCAACGAAGATGAGCTATATTGGGTTTTCTCCCTCTTAAAAGTTCATAGGGAGTCTTTTTGAGAATTGGTCTAATCATAGCTCTATTGTGCACATAGCATGCAGTACTAATGGCTTCAGCCCAAAAGTTCTTAGGAAGGCCACTACACAAAAGCATAGTGCGAGCCATGTCCTCTAGTGTTCTATTCATACGTTCAACGACACCGTTTTGTTGTGGGGTTCGTGGTGCAGAAAAGTTATGTCCTACAACATTCTCCCTACAATATTCTATAAATGCTTGATTATCAAATTCGGTGCCATGATCCGTACGAATAGAAACTAACCTCTTATCATACTTGTTTTGGGCAACCTTCATTAATACTACAAACTCATCGAAAGCTTCATCTTTAGTAAATAGAAAGATAGGCCATACATACCTTGAGTAAACGTCGACTAGGACAAAGACGTACCTTGATCCACCACGGCTTCTAACTTTCATAGGTCCACACAAATCCATGTGTACCAACTCAAGTGGACGTTCTGTATTTACTACTCATTTTGGTTTGAATGAAGATCTAACTTGTTTACATCGGGCACATGAGTCACACATTTTTTCTTGTTCGAATTTGATTGAGGGTAAACCCTCAACTAAATCCCACAATTTGATTTTCTTTAAAGTTGTTGGACTAATGTGTGCAAATCTCTTGTGCCACAAGCATGAATCATCTATAGTAGCTTTCATGCACGTAAAGGAACTTGTTGTGACTTTGTTTAAATCAATCATATACACGTTCCTTTTACGTAGACCCTTTAGAATAAAATTACCATAACTTTCAATTATGATGCGACAAACATTTGAATGAAAAACGACTTTATTGCCTTTGTCACATAATTGAGAGTTACTTAGCAAGTTATGTTTAAGAACATCTACCAGATAAACATTATTAATAGCATGTGAAGAAGATCTACCAATCTTACCTACACCGATTATCTTGCCCTTCTTGTTGTCCCCAAAAGTGACCTTGCCACCGTCGAAGGGCTCTAGTGAAAGAAAAAAATTCTTATTTCTGGTCATGTGTCTCGAACAACCACTGTCGAGATACCATTGATTATTTTATTTCACTATTACCTGCAAGGGAATCAAATACAGCTTTTAGGTATCCACGCTAAGTTGGATCTTTTATGGTTATTAACTTTGTAAATTTGATCATTCCTAACCCATACCTGTTTTACAATTCTTTTGGTCTTAACATTGGGTTGCCTAGGTTTATTATAGTACATTCTAGGTTTTCTATTGTGACGCACACTAAGTTTGAATGACTGCTTTTGATTCACATTCACTTTAGATGTTGAAGGTTTAGATGTGTAATCGAAAGCCATGTCATAAAACCATCTGAACTCATTGTTTCTAAATTCTTCACGTTCAGGTTCAGGTTCAGACTCATCAACACTAGACACGTCATGTTCTTTAACAAAATCAGTTTGATTTTTGTTATCTTTGACATATTTAACACAATTCTCTTTAACATGACCATTGTGACCACAATAATTGCAAATAAGATATTCTAAAAGATTGACATATTTCCTTTTTTTCTGAAATCACGGTCAGAAGGAGTGGATTTGCACTTATCATGGTCTGTTCGACTACAACATTCATGTCCTAGACCCATCTTCATGTTATTGTTAGACTGTTCGGTAAGGAAGTTTAAGACTTTCTGACTTCCTTCCCATTTATCATGAACTTTTCGTGCATGTAGGAGCAATTCTTTCAAAGACTGAATTTCTTTTTCACATATCGAATGGTCTATTTTCGAGTCTTTGGAGGGATTGTTGTTTATAAAATTTTCACGAAAATCATTAAAACATTTGTTCAAGATAAATTTCTCCTCATTATGTTGATATTTGGCTTGGGAGTATTTAGCCTCTATATCTTTCAATTGCTGAGAAAGAAAAGAGTTTTCTTTCTTGTGATCAATGATATCAACCTCCTTTGCCTTAGCTTTAGATTTTAAAAGCTCATTGACTTTCTTCAATTCTAAATTTATAGCTTCATTAGCTATAACTTTGGCTTGAAGATGCTTAATATTGTGCTTTAACTCTGAGATTATAGCTTCATTAGCTATAACTTTAGACTCAAGAGCCTGTTTCTCAACATTTGTCATGTCTGAAGTTGTGGCTGGAGTAGCCATAACTTTAGATTTGAACTTTTTAGCTTTGGCCATCAGAAGTTGGTTTTCCTCAGCAATGTCAAGAATTTGTTCCTTAAGGCCTTTTAATTCAAGACTCTGTTCATGACAATGGTATAGGGTTTCTTCAAATTTCTTAATTAGACTTTTTAGACAATTTCTTAACTTGCTTTTTAAGTTCAAGATGACTAACCTCTTCATCATCTTCAGAATCTGATTCTGAATCTGAATTAGCGACAAGGCACATCTCAGATTCACTCTCGTTGTCGTTGTCAGAAACTAGGTCAAGACTGACGTTGCTCGGACATAGGTTGGCAACTTCTTCTTCCTCTGACTCGTCGTCTTCTATGTCGAGATCTCCCCAACAATAAGCCATCATGACTTGCTTGAATTCATTCTTTGTTTTGTCTCGTTGATTTTTCTTTTTGATTTTCTTCCAGGAAGGGCAATCCTTAATCATATGATTATTGTCCCCACATTTGAAGTAACCACGACTTGAGAGAGACCCTTTTGACTCGATTGGCTTCTTATAAGATTTGTTAGTGTTATTGTTAGGTGTCTTTCCTTGATTTTGATTAAAGAATTTTTTCTTAAAATGCTCAGCAAATAACACGGTTTCATCTTCAAGATCCGAGTCTTGTTTTTCACTAGACTCAGCTTGTAAAGCCACTTTCTTACTATTGCTATCGTTTGCCTCATCCTCATCAAGAGTAATCACGTGAGCCATTAGGGTTCCGAGTAGCTCTTGATAGGATAGGTCAGATAGATCCTTACATTGCTCAATTACCGTCACCTTAGGTCTCCATTGTCTAGATAGACTTCTAAGGATCTTTCTAGCAATTTCCTCGGAGTCAAAAGTTTTTCCAAGATTTTTCACTTCATTAATGATACTAGAGAAGCAAGTGGACATGCTATCAAGCGATTCATTTTGCTCCATAGAGAACAATTCGTATTTTCGCATTAACAATGCAATACGTTGCTTTTTGACAACAGTTGTTCCCTCATAGGCTAACTCTAGACCATCCCATATTTCCTTGACAGAAGAGCTAGATGAGAAACGATCAAACTCAGTAGCAATCATGCCGTTTTGCACAAACTGATAGCTTTTGAATTTTTCTCAGCTTTCTTATAATCTGCCTCAACATAGTCCTCTTCTTTCTTTTCGGTGGAAGTGCAAGTAATAGATCCAAGCATGATCTTATTAGGGAAATTCTTAATGATTAGCCAGCACTCCCAGTCTTTACCCTTTATGTAATGGGTCATCATATGTTTCCATAAACTATAGTTCTTCCCATTGAATACGGGACACTTTAAGTGTTTGGAATCTATTAAAATAAAATTAAATGCAGCGGAAAATTAATAAAAAAAAAAGATAAAAAATGGATCAGACTCCTTGATGTAAGGCAATCAAGAGCACGGGGCTCTGATACCAATTGTAGAGTCTATTGATCGAATACGAAAGAGGGGGGGTGAATTGAGTATTAAAAACTAGCCCCACTTTTTCGATTTAAATTATATGATATGAAATTAATTATTTGATTCTATAGATTAAAATCAACTTATTAATTAATCATAGTAATATGCAAACAACGAAATAACGAAAAAGGAGAGAGAGACACGCGTGATTTTTGAAGTGGTTCAGTTTCACAATTCGAAACCTATGTCCACTATTCTCAATTAATAATCTTTAGTACCTTTTTCCGGATTGCAAGAATTATCAACCCACTCGTATAATCAACTATGATTATAACTCAAGGTGAGTATCGCTAAATACTCTATACTATCTTACGTTAATAAGAAAGTACAATATAACTCACAGGGATTCTTGTTAAAGAATAAGTAAGATTAATTATGTGATGTACTATTATCCAATAACGTATTTCACGTGAGCGGTTGATAAATGATACATGACTTTTTCGAAAAACAAACACTAAATATAATAAATATTTTGCTCAAAGTTTGCTTTAAAACCATTTTATAAAATTCTCTCAATTGTATATAAGTCGTTATGAATGATTGAGATGGAAGGAATATTTATAATAGAAGCATATGAGATGTAAAATCTAAAGCCCAAACTTTATCTTGAAGAAATATATTTATCTTTAATATCTCAAAATATTGTTGCTTTATCTTTAAGAAAGATATTTATCTATAATATCTCAAAATATAGTTGTAAAGATATTATTAGAATCCTAGGTTAAGGTAAACAAGGAAACGTGCCTATAGTGGCCGAAATCCTCATCATAATTAAACCCTAGGAACACGCAACCCTAGGAGGCACAATCCCTAGGTTTCACGAAACCCTAGATGGCACAATCACTAGGTGAGCTTATTAGGTTAACAACAAATTGAGATAGAATGTAATAGAAACCCCAGGTAGCATGAAACCTCATAAGTTGTATTACTAACCAATAGAATCTCACAAATACATTATCTATTAAAACTTTTGATATATATAAAAATACTCTTTCTCTTTTTGAAAACAATTAAAAGATTGATTTCCAAAATCATGCATCAACTTTATCATCCAAAGTTATAGGTCAAAGCTATAACTTTGAACTTTAGTATGTAAAGTTATAAGTGAGTCATAACTTTACAAACATAAAATCACTCTACTGGAATAGTTACCAAATTACGACCTATACTATCTAATCTTCACAAAGATCTTCAGTATACGGATCATCTCTTCATCTTGATCACAAGGACCCTCCATCTTGAGTCTTGTGTTATTTTGAAGTAGATCTTGCTTGAATTGTTTCTTCAATGTTATAACCAACGGAGCTATAACTTTGCATATGAACTTCCAAAGTTATACCTCAAGCTTCTATAACTTTGTCTCACAGAAATCTTCAAAGTTATGCCTTAAGCTCCTATAACTTTGATCTCTTTTCTTGTAATTGTTGTTAGCTATGATAAGACTAAAGAATATAATTACATGCATATGATATATCAAGTTAAAGCACATTATCAAGTATATACATGTCATTATCAAAACTATAAAATAGGTCCAACACGAGTATTATTAAAATTTATTAAAAACTTTGTATGAACTTATGTTAATAACTAAATTATGGAGTTAAAGCACATTATCAAGTATATACATGTCATTACTTTTTACAATTAGGATTTTTCTTATAACCATTTTCAGTACCGTTAAGAAGTAATTTAATTTTAACAAAATGTCGCTATTTTCAATAACTTAAATCAAGTACTCATACTTGTAAATGGATTGTTTGGACCTTGGAGGATATTTTTCAAATTTCTATTTGACTTATTCCTTGCTTCTTGGACAAACATTTCTGAATTTAGGTAATTCATAATTTGAGAGGCTAAATTTAACTTGTTAGCGGTGGGTGGGTGGTTCGACGGTGACATATTGGCAGAAGGTGGTGGTAAAGGGATAGGGAATGGCGTGGTGGTGCCAATGAAATAGGTGGTAAAGGGTAGACGGTGGCTAGGTGGGTGTTAAGGTGGTGGTTGAGGATCGTTTGCAGAGAGTGAATCAAAGGGGTTTGAGAAAGTAAGTAAAATATGAGAGAGGCAAAATCGGGAATGTTGTGTATGATAGAATACAACTTTTATGTGAAATAACAACTTCTGATTTTAAAGTGCGTATGTTAAAAAGAATAGAACATCTGGAGCGAGTTGATTTCCCTTAAAAGATTAATTAAAGGACATTTCGAAATAAATTAAAGGCAAATTAAATTTTCTTATCATAAATATTTTTTAATTATGCAAAATAACTAATATTAAATTAAGGTATTTTTTACAAAGTACTTTTGTATTTTTTTGCAAATTCTACTTGACACTCCTTCATTTTTCAAAATAACCGCGGTACCCCTAAATTTTATTATTAACCATCACTTACCCATAAGTTTCAAGTTTGTTGACATTAGTGCTTATTCGTATCCAATTACTATAGACGTTGTTGTAGCTAAGGTAATGTACATTGCCCTTGAGATAATAAAGAACTTGAATATAGTTTTCATTTAGTTTTTTAAACCAACTTATCCGAATAACATCCAATACTACTTTAAGAATTTATTGCTTCTTTGTATCCAAATACTATAGACGTCTTAGTTTCCATAGATCACCGTCCCTTGGGTCTGGCCCTTCCAATACTACATCGGTCATACTGTACACTTGCGGTGTGTTAATTAAAAACGTACAAGACCATTTTTGGGGCCGTTGACAGGGACGACGATTATAAGATTGAATAATTTAATTGGTTCTAAGCTTAGTTTACATTTTATTTTAAGTTTTACTGCCTTAGCTTGTCTTAGTGCATTTGTTGCACTAGGGTCATTTCAACTTTTTAAGTGCATGAATAGGCGAAACGTCGAGCCTTTATTTTCTCTCGACCATGAGATTGAGAAGACTCTTCGGAAACGAAGACGGTTAGCCTTTTCATCCTTGAGAAGATCCCCACATCAAACAATTGAGCCGACAAACAATTTACTCTCTTCTTCCACTAGTTTAACCCGAAATCAATCACCTCCAAATTCCCCAAATTTCATCCATAAACCTTCAAACACAAATCTCAACTCCACACGCATAGACATAGTGGACCTACCAATGGGATACTATAATAGGCTGGATCCTAATCGGTCTTGTTCGGCAATATATTATGAGGCAATCACTCCAAACACTTTTGAACTTCGCCACCATGTCACTTATTTCATACAACAAGAAACTTTTCATGGCATGAAAAGTGAAAATGCCAATGAACATCTATTCTCATTCAATGAGAAAGTTGGCATTATTAAGCCTAACGGCATCGCCGAAGAGCTACTACTTAGGATAAAGTGGTTGAATTTTCATGAGACTCGATTTTTTACTACTCATATTGAAGACGAACATAAATCTCGAAAAAATTGACTTATCTCAACAATTGCATTTTACGCGGGAGTCGGGAGGAGATGTTTTAAAGATACAGGTAATAATCGTTCCATGAAGATATGACAATAATGACTTTTCAAGCCTTGCAACTTTAGCTCCTTCATATCAACACATCGACTAAAATCGGATGCTTATCTGTCAGGAAATTTTAACTTTCTTAACCACTCACATAATACCTTCCTTTGAGATTTGTCAAATGTAAAAATAGATTTTGGCTTAGAATCATCGCTACGAATGTGAAGTTTGGAACGATGACAAATTGTCTTCAAGTCTTCTCGTGATTTAACAGTATCACAAGTCTTTCCCTTTACATCCATAATCGTGTGAATCATTTGCTCAAAGAAGTTCTTTTCTATATGCATTACATCCAAATTTTGCCTAATTAACATTGTCTTCAACTTAGGATGATCCCAAAAAATGCTTCTTTTAAACCAACTAATTTTCTTCTTTTTCAGCTCATCTGTCTCTGCTTTAGTACAATCAACAGTACGTGACCAATCACAAACCATATCCCACACCTTATCCTCCGGAAGTCGATCTGAAGCATCATTCCGCTCCACTTTACCTTTTATGAAAGCTTTTTTGTTGCTCCTAAAGTCATGCCCCTTCGGTAAGAATTGTCTAGGACAATCAAACCAACTCACTTTTCTGGAAAAGGAAGCGAAAATGCTTTGCTTTGGTACATGCAACAAGGACATGCCTTTTTACCCACGGTAGATCATCCACATAGCATACCGTACGCGGGAAAATCATTAATGGTCCACAACAGTGAAGCTCTTAATTGAAAATTTTGCTTTAGTGACACATCATATGTTTGCACACCTACTTCCCACAATTGTTTCAATTCTTCCTGTGACAACTCTCGCGAATGCGGAAATATAAAACATACAAGCATGTGAAATAATATGCGAAAATACGGTATTTTAAAAACTTTCATACATGCAAGATAGATAATACGAGGAGGGTCAAAATATTACAAACTAAGTACGAAATACAACAAAGAGACGGGGTCTCTCAAAATGTTAGCAAAGAACAAGTGTTTAGCAAAACTAGCTAAAATCGTCTAGAGGTGAATCTTCCAGGGACAACGCCCGCTAGCTCACACCCGAACCCAAAATACCACAAGCAAAAAGCCATCCAATCAAGCAACCTGTTCATCCATGAAAAACATGAACGCCACAATCAGTGGGGAGTAACTCCGGGTTCTCCCAGCCATATCACATTAAACTTACATAGAAGGAAATACAAAAGTAAAATCATGCATATATGAATATACATGTGAGTTACGATAAGAATAAATAGGCAATCCAAGATATAATGATAAGCTCATATGGAAATCAAATTGAGGAACCA
>JAIUZE010002293.1:0-12697 GCA_022085475.1 Heliosperma pusillum | reverse complement strand
CCTTGATGATCAAGCCACATACAAGACAAGCTTGACCCCTCAGATGGAAGCTCGAATTACAAGGTCTAAACAACAAGCTCTGACAAGTCAAGAGCAACCCAAGCCAAGCCACCCCAATGAAGAAGACAGTTCAAGGTTCAACAACCCATGCCCATCCCCAACACACCCCACATTACCTACACAAAACAGAAACAGAGCCATTCAGGCCCAGACAGACCAGTTAACAAACCCAGCCTCTAGGAGGTACACCAGGGCATCCCAACCACCCCCACTATGGCCTACCATCAAGACAACCCTCTAAGCTACAAGTTTGCCCAGGACAAACCATTTTGAAGTCTAGTAAAAATCCATGAAACAGACACCCCAAAGCTAGGGTCCAGTAAACAGCATAGCAGAGGTAGTACATGCTCAGATGATGTTTTCTTTTGTTTAAGTCAACTTGTCTTCATCTAAGGCAGGTTTATCTATGTCCTCATAAGAGTGGAGAGTTCCAAGGAGCAAAAAAACACCCAGAGCAAAGCACAAGACAACAAGAACAACAGATTTCCATTTCAGGAAAACTCCAAAAACTACTTTATTTGCTTTTGTTCAGTCTGTTTTCTTTTGTGTTTTGTGTCTGTTCTTTATAGTTGTTAAGCTCGTCCTCTTGTGAGGCCCTTAATTAATGTCAGTAGAAGTAGTTTAGATCCTAAGCTGGCCCTTGGATGATACATACATCCAATGGTTCACAAGATATCAGTCCCCCTATATAAGGAGGTCTTGTATGTTGTTGTAAGCAGACTTTTATGAATGAATGAATTAAACTTTGAGAAATCACTCAATGTTATCAAACTTGTGCTAAGAGCTGTAGTTTGAAGCCAGCCTGATACACCTCCAAGGTGTTTGATCAGTGCCTTGTATTGTGAGCTAAGTTATACCTGTGCTTTGCTGTGGTTTAACTTACTTGTTGTTGAGGTTAGTCTAGGGTGTTTGTGCTTTGCTGTAACACTTGAAACTGTCTCTAAAACCAGTCTTGAATCCTTTTTCTCTTGTGCTTTGCTGTAGAGGATTGTATCCAAGTCATATCCTTTGAATCTTTCAGTTAAACAACTCACAATCTCTAAAACAACATCCCCTTGTTACTTGATATTGTTTTCAGTTTGAGTCAAGCTAATCAAATCACTTAAAACTTGTGAACCTTAGTAGTTTACACTCCAAATTGGTTATCAGAGCTTTGGTTGAGAGTCTTAGTGAGTTCATTTTCCCTAACTACATTTAAAAACACAAAAATAGCCCAATGAGGGAAGAGAGACTAGCAGGAGTAGAAGCAAGGATGGAGGATCTGGCTGGGATTGTAACCACCCTAACCAGAACCTTGGACCAAGTTATAGGCAACCATTTGCTTGCTGGAGGGAGAGGTAGAGGACGTGGAAGAGGCCAAGGAGGAGGCAGAGGAAGGCCACCTGATGGTGAGGAGTACCCAGACTCAGATGACTCAACAAGAAGCAGAGCTTCCATCCACAGGAACACAGACAAGCATCTTAAGGTAGATATCCCTGAGTTTTCTGGTAGTCTTAATCCTGATGACTTGTTAGAATGGCTAAGAGAAGTATAAAGGATCTTTGAGTACAAAGGATACAATGATTCTAAGTCTTTTAAAGTAGCCATCCTTAAACTGAAAGGGTATGCTTCCCTTTGGTATGAGACTATGAAAGGGTTAAGGGCTAGGGAGGGTAAGGAACCCATCAAGTCTTGGACTAAACTGAAAAAGAAACTGTTAGACAAATTTGTTGCTAAGGATTACACCCAGGATCTGTTTATCAAGTTATCTAAGTTGAAACAAGGAGACAAACCTGTTGAATCTTATCTGAGGGAGTTTGAACAACTCACCTTACAATGTGATATAAATGAGAAACCTGAGCAAAGGATTGCTAGGTACTTAGAGGGCCTAGATAAGAACATTGCTAACAAGGTTAGGATGCAACCTCTGTGGTCATTTGATGATGTTGTCAACCTATCTCTGAGAATTGAGAAGATAGGGAAGACTAAGCCTGCTACACCAAAACCTGTTAGGCCTTTTCAAACCAGACCTTATAGTGGGTTTAGAGCCATGGATACCCCTAAGACAGCACCCCCACCTACCTTAGACAAGGGTAAGGGCATCATGGGTCAAAAGCCAAGCACTTCATTGACTGAGAACAGAATTAGGTGCTTCCAATGTCAAGGCTATGGACATTTCAGGAAGGATTGCCCTTCTAAGAAGACCTTAACCATAATTGCAGCAGGAGCTCACCCAAAGGGTCTTGATGATCAAACCACATACAAGACAAGCTTGACCCCTCAGATGGAAGCTCGAGTTACAAGGTCTAAACAACAAGCTATGACAAGTCAAGAGCAAGCCAAACCAAGCCACCCCAATGAAGAAGACAGTCCAGGGTTCAATAGCCCATGCCCACCCCCAACACAACCCACATTTCCCACACAAAACAGAAACAGAACCACTCAGGCCCAGACAGACCAGTTAACAAACCCTGCATCTAGGAGGTACACCAGAGCATCCCAACCACCCCCACCATGGCCTACCATCAAGCCAACCCACTAAGCTACAAGTTTGTCCAGGACAAATCCTTTTGAAGTCTAGTAAAAACCCATGAAACAGACACCCCAAGTTAGAGTCCAGCAAACCCATTAAAAACAGAGAAAGTACAAGGCAGTTTGTGGTTTCCTTTGTTTAAGTCAACTTGTCCTCGTCCAAGGCAGGTCTTATCTATGTTCTAAATAGAGTAGGGAGGCCCAAGGAGCAGCAACACATCCAGGCAAAGCAACAAGGCAACAAGAACAACAAATTTCCATTTCAGGAAAACTCCAAAACTGCTTTATTTGCTTTTTGTTCAGTCTGTTTTTTGTGTCTTGTGTCTGTTCTTTATAGTTGTTGAGCTCGTCCTATTATGAGGCTCTTAATTAGTGTCAGTAGTAGTAGTTTGAATCCTAAGTTGGCCCTTGGATGATCTGTGCATCCAATGGCTCACAAGTTATCAGCCCCTCTATATAAAGAGGTCTTGTATGTTTGTTAGAGCAGACTTTTATGAATGAATGAATTAAACTTTGAGAAATCACTCAATGTCATCAAACTTGTGCTAAGAGCTGTAGTTTGAAACAAGCCTGATACATCTCCAAGGTGTTTGATCAGTGCCTTGTATTGTGAGTCAAGTTATACCTGTGCTTTGCTGTGGTTTAACTTACTTGCTGTTGAGGTTAGTTTATGGTGTTTGTGCTTTGCTGTAACACTTGAAACTGTCTCTAAAACCAGTCTTGAATCCTTTTTCTCTTGTGCTTTGCTGTAGAGGACTGTATCCAAGTCATATCCTTTGTATCTTTCAGCTAAAATAACTCACAATCACTAAAACAACACCCCTTGTTACTTGATATTGTATTCAGTTTGAGTCAAGCTGATCAAGTCACTTAAAACTTGTGAACCTTAGTAGTTTACACTCCAAATTGGTTATCAGAGCTTTGGTTGAGAGTCTTAGTGAGTTCATTTTCCCTAACAACATTTAAAAACACAAAAATAGCCCAATGAGTGAAGAAAGACTAGCAGGAGTAGAAGCAAGGATGGAGGATCTGGCTGGGATTGTACCCACCCTAACCAGAACCTTGGACCAGGTTATAGGCAACCATTTGCTTGCTGGAGGAAGAGGTAGAGGTCGTGGAAGAGGCCAAGGAGGAGGCAGAGGAAGGCCACCTGATGATGAAGAGTATCCAGACTCAGATGACTCAACAAGAAGCAGAGCTTCCATCCACAGGAACACAGACAAACATCTTAAGGTAGATATCCCTGAGTTTTCTGGTAGTCTTAATCCTGATGACTTATTAGAATGGCTTAGAGAAGTAGAAAGGATCTTTGAGTACAAGGGATACAATGATCCCAAGTCTTTTAAAGTAGCCATCCTTAAACTGAAAGGGTATGCTTCCCTTTGGTATGAGACTATGAAAGGGTTAAGGGCTAGGGAGGGTAAGGAACCCATCAAGTCTTGGACTAAACTGAAAAAGAAACTGTTAGACAAATTTGTTGCTAAGGATTACACCCAGGATCTGTTTATCAAGTTGTCTAAGTTGAAACAAGGAGACAAACCTGTTGAATCTTATCTGAGGGAGTTTGAACAACTCACCTTACAATGTGATATAAATGAGAAACCTGAGCAAAGGATTGCTAGGTACTTAGAGGGTCTAGATAAGAACATTGCTAACAAGGTTAGGATGCAACCTCTGTGGTCATTTGATGATGTTGTCAACCTATCTCTGAGAATTGAGAAGATAGGGAAGACTAAGCCTGCTACACCAAAACCTGTTAGGCCTTTTCAAACCAGACCTTATAGTGGGTTTAGAACCATGGATACCCCTAAGACAGCACCCCCACCTACCTTAGACAAGGGTAAGGGCATCATGGGTCAAAAGCCAAGCACTTCATTGACTGAGAACAGAATTAGGTGCTTCCAATGTCAAGGCTATGGACATTTCAGGAAGGATTGCCCTTCTAAGAAGACCTTAACTATAATGGAAGTTGAGGCTTGGGAGAAAGAGGGTCTAGTTGAGTATGAAAGGGATGAGCCTGAGGTTGAAGAAGTGGTGAGTGAGGAAGAAGAGTCTAGTCAGGAGGCAATAGTGGCACTCCCTGACACAGGCCACAGCTTAGTCCTATGGAGAGTAATGCATTCACAACAGATACCTTTGGAGGAGGATCAAAGGTCCCTCATTTTCAGGAGCAGATGTACCATACAAGGGAGGGTTTGTAATCTTATTATAGATGGAGGTAGTTGTACCAATGTGGCTTCTGTTACTATGGTTGATAAGCTGAAGTTGAGCACTCAAGATCACCCTCACCCCTATAAGTTGAGATGGCTGAGTAAGGGAGCAGAGGTTAAGGTGGATAAGCAATGCATGGTCCCTTTCTCCATTGGCAGTGTGTACAAGGATGAAGTATTGTGTGATGTGGTTCCAATGAATGCCTGTCACTTGCTATTAGGAAGGCCATGGGAGTTTGATAAAAGCTCCATACACCAAGGAAGAAGCAATACCTATTCTTTCAAGCATGGGAGCAGGAAGGTGACATTAGCCCCATTGCCACCACACCAGAAGAGCTATGGAAGTCCAAGTATGGCTGAGGATTTTAGTGGAGTTGTATTTCTATCTGAGTCAGCAATGGTCAAAGAGTGTAGTGAGGAGCAACCTATAGTAATGCTGCTATCAAAAGAAGTTCAGGAAGAGGAGTATAAGGTGATCCCTGCAGATGTTAAGCCCCTCATTGATCAGTTCAAGGAAGTGTTTCCAGAGGAACTTCCTGATGGCTTACCCCCTTTGAGAGGGATTGAACACCAAATAGACCTTGTGCCAGGGTCTGTACTACCTAATAGACCAGCCTACAGATGTGATCATAAGGCTACACAAGAGCTGCAAAAGCAAGTTGGAGAGTTGATGAGTAAAGGGTTTGTAAGGGAGTCATTAAGCCCTTGTGCTGTGCCTGCATTGTTGGTTCCTAAGAAGGATGGGACTTGGAGGATGTGCATAGATAGCAGGGCCATCAACAACATCACAGTCAAGTATAGGTTCCCTATACCTAGGCTTGATGACATGTTGGATGAGCTGAGTGGCTCAAGGTTCTTTTCTAAGATTGATTTGAGGCAAGGTTAACATCAATTGAGGATCAGAGAAGGAGATGAGTGGAAGACAGCCTTCAAAACAAAGCATGGCCTTTATGAGTGGCTTGTCATGCCCTTTGGCCTGTCAAATGCCCCAAGTACCTTCATGAGGTTGATGACAGAGGTGCTTAGGCCTTGCCTAGGGAGATTTGCGGTGGTATACTTTGATGATATCCTCATCTACAGCAAGAGCAAGGATGATCATTTGAGGCATCTTGAGGCTGTGTTTGAAATACTTAAGGAGAGCAAGCTCTTTGGGAAGCTTGAGAAGTGCACATTCATGACTGAGGAAGTCAAGTTTCTAGGATATGTGGTATCTGGTAGAGGCATTTCAGTTGATCAAGACAAGATCATGGCAGTCCAGTATTGGCCTATCCCTAGGAGTATTACAGAAGTAAGGGGATTCCATGGCTTAGCATCCTTCTACAGAAGATTCATTAAGGACTTTAGCACCATTGCAGCACCTCTCACTGAGTGCATGAAGAAGGGAGAGTTCACTGGGACTGAGAATGCTTTACAGGCTTTCAAACACATGAAGAAGCTCTTGTGCAGTGCACCTATCCTAAGATTGCCAAACTTTGATTGCCTATTTGAGGTTGAGTGTGATGCAAGTGGAGTGGGAATTGGAGCTGTCCTCATCCAAGAGAAGAAGCCTGTAGCCTATTTTAGTGAAAAGCTAAGTGGTGCCAAGCTAAACTATTCTACATATGATAAAGAGTTCTATGCTCTGGTCAGAGCTCTGAGGCATTGGAGTCATTACCTGAAGCCCAAACCTTTTGTCTTACACTCTGATCATGAGGCATTGAAGTACATAGGAGGCCAGCATAAGCTCAGTCACAGACATGCTAAGTGGGTGGAGTTCCTTCAATCATTCACCTTTTCTAGCAAATACAAAGAGGGCAAACAGAATGTGGTGGCTGATGCTTTGTCTAGGAGGTACACTCTGCTATCAACTATGGAGCAAAGGGTTCTTGGCTTTGAGTTCATGAAGGACATGTATCAAGAAGATCCAGACTTTGCAGAAGATTGGTTAGCACAGAAAGAGGGAACAAGAACCATTGATTCACCATACACTTTGCAAAATGGATTCTTGTTTAAAGGAAACAAGTTGTGTGTCCCCAGAGGATCTTATAGGAACCTATTGATCAAGGAGGTACATGGGAGTGGCCTTGGAGGACACTTTGGGGTTCAGAAAACTGTGGACATACTACAAGATCAATTCCACTTGCCTAAGATGATGGGAGAAGTTCAAATAGTGCTCAGAAGGTGTGGAGTTTGTCAAAAGGCCAAGAGTTCTTTCCAAGCAGGACCTTACACTCCCCTACCAGTCCCATGTAGGCCTGGGGAGGATGTTAGTATGGATTTCATAATGGCATTGCCTAGGACAGCAAGAGGGAAGGATTCTATCATGGTGGTTGTGGATAGGTTCAGTAAGATGGCACATTTCATTACATGCAAGAAGACTGAGGATGCTGTGAGTGTAGCAGAGCTATACCTTGATGAGGTGGTGAGGTTACATGGAGTTCCAAGGACCAATGTGTCTGACAGAGACACAAAGTTTATGAGCCATTTCTGGAGGACATTGTGGAAACTGCTTAACACTAGGTTATTGTTTAGTACCTCCCATCACCCGCAAACTGATGGCCAAACTGAGGTGACTAACAAGACCTTGGGAAGAATCTTGAGGTGTATAGTCAGCAAATCTCTCAAGGATTGGGACTTGAAGTTGGCTCAAGCAGAGTTCTCTTTCAATAGAGCTCCATCAGCAGCCACAGGCCACTCCCCCTTTGAAGTGGGCTATGGTACTAACCCCTTAATGCCTTTGAGTTTGTCTAATGTGTGCAGGTCAGAAGTCCACTATGATGCCAAGAAGAGGGTGGAACAAATGCTAAAACTCCATGAATCAGTCAGAAAGCAAATTGAGAGAGCCAATGATCTATACAAAAAGAATGCCAAGGTTCCTAAGACCAAGAAAGACTTTGCACCAGGAGACCTAGTATGGATCAACCTAAGGAAAGAGAGGTTCCCTTCCAAGAGAAAGAACAAGCTAGAGCCCAGGGCAGATGGCCCTTTTCAAGTCACAGAGAAGATAGGTCCCAATGCCTACAAAATTGATCTACCAGGAGAGTATGCAGTCCATGGAACATTCAATGTGGGAGATCTCAGTCCCTTCTATGAAGACTCTGAGGGGGAGGAAGACATAGGCTTGAGGTCAAGCCTTTTTCAACCTGGGGAGGCTGCAGCAGGAGCTCACCCAAGGGGTCTTGATGATCAAACCACATACAAGACAAGCTTGACCCCTCAGATGGAAGCTCGAGTTACAAGGTCTAAACAACAAGCTATGACAAGTCAAGAGCAAGCCAAGCCAAGCCACCCCAATGAAGAAGACAGTCCAGGGTTCAATAGCCCATGCCCATGTTGGAGCTAGTGTCCTCCAGTTAGTGCAATAACATAAATAAATCTCTGTAGGTTCACAGGGTATACTTTGTATAATAATCAGTTGATTAACGTTTATCAATAACGGTTGGCTTGCTAGATAAGTTTGACGTTATTGTCATACAGATGGCGGTGATCAACTGGTCCCTAAAAGTCACACCTATAGGATGTGTTTGAGAGATGTGATTATTTGATAAAATAATCATATTGATACCCTATTATATGACTAAAAGGTTAGTCAGTGTAATTGACTAAAAGGTTAGTCAATGTGATGATGAGACGAAAGTTAGCTGAGACGAATTACCTGTAATTCGTAAAATTGAATATAAAAAGTTATATTTAATTATAGTATATAATGTAAGCTAATTAAACATAAACCGTTATAATTAATTGGCAAGTTATAAATATACGGATATTTATAACTAATGATGGATTATAATGTCGGTCCATGTAATACGACGATTATAAGATATTACATTATATTGGAAGCTAAAATGACCGAAACACGGTATCCAGATACACTCGGGTTTCGGGTCAATGGGTAGTTATTTGAGGAGACTAACTCTCCTCATATAAAAACCAAAGTGTGTGCCGTGAGCAAGACAGAGAAAAAAAGCAGGAAAAAGAAAATTGAAACCCTATTCTATTCTCTTCTCACTGGCAGCCCCCATCAAACACATTCATCACAACAGACAAAAGTTAACAGTAACTTTTGACAAAACTACAAAACAAAAGTTAACAGTAACTTTAGTTCTCTTTCTAGCATAAGAGAAGGGTATTTCTCATACAATCTTGGGTGCAACGATTAGGAGGATATCTACTTTGATAGCTCTGTTCTTTACGCCAAATTGCTAGGACCGGAGGTTGATTTCTAAATCTCTAAACTTTTTCTATGTTTTCGTTTATGACTTGCATAATCAAATTATTACTTTTCGTTATAATCCTAAAATAATTGTATTGTGGTAATACCGATTTCCGACAAGTGGTATCAGAGCATAGGCCACGAAATTGTTTTAATTTGATTTCATAAACCGAAACTGTTTTCATCCGCTGTGTGTTTGACTCGATCGAGGACTTTAGTGTCTCGATCGAGCAGTTTTTGTGAGATTTTGGTCGATCGAGTACTTGTTTTCACTCGATCGAGCCGTTTTCTTTGTAGTTTGATCGATCGAGTAATTTGGTATGATCGATCGAGCAGTTTTCTTTGTAATATGGTCGATCGAGTACTGGGTTTTGCTCGATCGAGCTGTTTTCTGAAAAGTTTGGTCGATCGAGTAACTTTGTCTGCTCGATCGATCAGTTTGCTCAAAAGTTTTGGTCGATCGAGTGTTTTTATACTCGATCGTGGTCCCTGTTTGTCGACTAGGAAGAATTAATCGTATATCCTTTCGCATTCGTTTTCATTTAGATTTATTTTGTTATTTTAATCTGTTAAAATAACATAGAATAGATTTGTAGATGTTTTAATTTAATAAAGATTAGATTAAAATGAAAATGAAAATGATGTTGGATGAGTTTTTCATAAGAAAGGATATTATTTTTCCTATTTTGTCGATAAGGACCGTGTTGCTGAAAAATTTGCCGAAAATCATTCTGCTGAAATTTTATTTTTCTGTTTTTCGTGTTCAAGTTTTTGGCCTTTAATTGTACATCATTCGGATTTTGTATAATTAATGTGAAACGGTTCACATATGCTTAATATCTTACATTTTAAAGCAGTTGGAAATGTTTAGGATAGTTCATTTTATCAGTAAAATGAATCGGGATTGTAATTGATGTGGGTAATTACAGAATTACCACATAATTATAATCTATGTTGGAATGGTGGTTTGGATAATAAAACATCGTAATAACTGTATTATGTCTTGCATGTTTTATTTTAGTTGATGCTTTTATAATGTTTTTGGGAATGTTTGAATGATTTTTAACGTATTTTTACAATCAGTTGTAACTTAGTGTGGCCTTAGTAGATTGTGTTACCGTAATGATGGTAACATAGGCTTGGATGTATTTTGAGATCTCGCATCTCCATTATTTTTAGTTTTGGGTTTTGAAATTAGTATGTAATAAATAGGATCTATGTAATTTTATTTATTGTAATTTCAAAGAAGACTAAAGATGGAGATTGGAGCTCACTCCCGCTGCATGGACCAAGAAGGGTGATAAAGTCAAGCTTCGAGGGTCCAATCTGTTGGATTCCGAGTTGTATTTTATTCTTTTTGGTAGGATAGGCCACACTAGGACATGTTTTTCTTTTACCTATACGAGTTGTATTTTTCTTTTACATTTTTCATTCTCGTTTTTCTTTCCTTCACATGATAGATAATTGCATCATATTCCGCCTAAACCAAACCACCTAATAAAATGCATGTAAAATGATTCATATAGGTTGAATATTTTAATCATGGACATACGGATGTCACTCGCTTTTAGGGCCATCACCTTAGTTAAATCATTCTCGAGTTGCTAGACATTCGTTCACTTAAAATGAATTTAAGTTAAGATGATGGGACCTTCCCCTATAAATTAAAATTGAGACTAGTCTTTATAGGGAAAACTACTATGAGCCCCTTCTTCTTCGGAAGTCATAATATGACCCCTTCTACGTTGGGTAAGTAGTGAGTGTTGACCTATTTTATCTCAACATTATAGTACGAGTAATATCTCGGGATTATAATGGACTATAAGATAGAAGTTACAGAAATTTATCGACCGAGAATTCTAAAGGTAGAATTAGCCAAAAGGTTGGCTTATCAATTTACAGAAATTGAGTCTTGGGATCATTTATATAATTCTTGAGGAAGGTCAATTGTATAAATGCACGAGTCATCGAATTAATCAGTTTTTCCATTAGACTCAAATTTAAAACGATGAAACTTATCATATTTATTTTTCCCACAATCATATATTCAGATATAAACTGCTAATAACAAATGGCTGGCCATACTGATGACCCAATGCCAAGTGCCACGCTCGGGCGTGAGTCCTGGCTTAAGATTTTCATGGACACTATGAATCAGTCCACGCGACTGAAGAATAACGGGTCCAACTTTGCGGACTGGGAGGCAGCATTACGGAATGCTGCCATTGCTGACGGTAAGCTCAAGTACTTGACTGAGCCACTACCGCCAAACCCAGGCCCCAATGCAGGAGCAAATGAATCACTTGCTTATAGTGATTTCGTAATGGAGGCGGGTGCGATAAAGAACGTACTCATCTTTTCAATGGAATCAAATTTGCAAAGGCGATTCATTGCCCAGGGTGCAAACAAGATTTCACCACGCTCTCTAACGAGTTCTCGAAAGCTCCGAGGATCGTTAGCTATGAGCATACCTGTCGCTTCTTTGAAGCGAAACTCCAGAGGGGCCAAGCAGTTAGCCCACACATTCTTGACATGATTGAGAATGTCGAGAACCTGGAGGCACTTGGTTGCAAAATCGATGAGAAGATCGTCATAGACCGCGTTCTTCATTCACTTCATGATGGTTTTGCCCTTTTCAGGGCAAATTACTATATGAATGATATGAAGAAGAGTCTTCATCAGCTCCACTCACTCCTTGTACAGACAAAGAGTGATCTGAAATTGAGTGGGAGTCTGAAACAGGACGTTCTCATGATTGCCAACAAGGGCAAAGGTATGGGCAAGGCTAAGGCAAACCTAGCTGTAGGGAAGCCGAAATTCAAAAAGCCAGGGCAAGGCAAGAGTGGCCCTGGTGAGTCTAGCGGTAGCTCACAAGGCAAGACAAAGAGCGATGAAGGTAACGTGGAGTGCCACCATTGCCACAAGCTTGGGCATTGGAGGAGGAACTGCCTCGTGTACCGTGAGGACATAAAGCAGGCCGCGTCTCTCCTGTTGATATGTCTTCTTCTTTTATTCATATGATTGTGATCAACCATGCAAGGTTCGGAACTTGGGTACTAGATACTGGTTGTGGTTCTCATCTGTGAGTAGTAAGAAAGCAAAGGTTGGTGACAAAGATCAAACCTATTTATGGCATTGCCGTATGGGACACATAAATGAAAAACGGCTGGAAGAAGATCATTGTAATGGGGAATCTTTTGGCACGTGTGAATCATGTCTCATAGGCAAAATGACTCGAATTTCCTTCAAAGGTGTTGGAATGCGCGCTGTTGACCTATTAGGACTCATACATACTGATGTGTGTGGACCTGTGTCAATCAACGCTAGAGATGGCTATAGGTATTTTATCACTTTCACGGACTATTTGAGTAGATATGGTTATGTCTACTTAATGAAGCATAAAAGTGAGTCCTTTGACAAGTTCAAAGAATTCCAGAATAAGGTTGAAAACCAGCTGGATAGAAAGATTAAAGCACTACGTTCAGATCGTGGTGGCGAATATCTTTTGAAGGAGTTTGATCGACACCTTAAAGACTGTGGTGTAGTACTACAGTTAACTCCACCTGGAACACCACAATTGAATGGTGTGTCCGAACGGAGAAATCGAACATTACTTGGTATGGTTCGATCCATGATGAGTCACACGGTTGTACCTGATTCATTGTGGGGTTATGCTCTTTTGTCAGCTGCTCTAATACTTAACCGAAGTCCGTCTAAAGCTGTA